>JAUUEB010457176.1:0-11801 GCA_032362205.1 Clione limacina | reverse complement strand
TAGATATATCTTATTAGCATTAGAAATTAGAATGTAAGTTAGTGTAATGGGAGATAATCAATTATATAACTACGCAATGAAAGATGGTACACATTTTCTAGCTTTTGAATGAGATGTGTTACATCTGGCCTGCTGGCATTTGTTGAAGAGCGGGGAATCATATGACAGAAGGCATACACGATTTGAAAAAAATTAAGATAAGGATCCGTTCTCTTGTAAAGTCCAAAGAGTTTTAATGAATAAATATACTATTCGATGCAGAATTTGAAATATAGTTTGTGAAGAAAACGATTTTAGAGGCAGTCCAATTTGTTAGACTCTGCGCCTATATTATATATTGTTTATTTTGTCAATTAAAATTATATAGTTGAAAACATTGTCAGACAAAATATATAAAAGTTATCCAAAAATGACAAGGTTCTGGTGTAATGACAATATGTTTAGCGTTCACAGCTCATTTATTAATGATTGCTGCGAGATCCTTTCAAAAGTTGTGGCATTCCCATAGAAAATGTGTCTATTTTGATTTTCCAAATTGACGTAGATCAGATTGGTTAGGTATACATTTAGAAGCCGATTTATTTGTCGTGAGAATATTGGGTAAAACCCTAAACTTGAACCATCCTAGCTAGAAGTCGGATGTAGTTTATTTAAGTATTGAATACTATCATATTAAGTGTAGTAATTTGCTGCCATTTCGAGATATCGCTAGTATGTATCATGATATAATACATAAGTACCGGTTTTTGTACTCCTGATGTTAATAGCAGACTGATAATTTCTATTTTTCGTTTCGTCGTATTCGCTTCTATTTGTCACTTTGATTTGTAATTTATAAGTGCCCGGATTGTCCCGTTGTAGGTCAGAATATTTATGCTGATATTGTATTTTCCATTAATTCTTCTTGTGTAAGGAATGCTTCTCCATTCATAAGTTAGTGTTAAAAGGGCATTTTTTTTAGATTCGCAATCATGCTTTGCCTAATTTGATATTTTCTTCAATCATGCTTTGCCTTATTTGATATTTTCTTTAATACCTTCTTCGTCTTCTTTTCCACAATTACATATAAATATGATCGTAATTATAGAGAAATAGAGAGAATGAGAAAGGGAAATAGAACGAGAGAGCAAGGGAGTTGCGAATTAGGGTATGCTTCTAATGTTGATCCAGAGCTAGAATGAAATTACTTGTCCAATCTGTCAGCGCCAAGAAGCCCTTGATCCAGGCAAAAGCACTTGAGATCGACATTTTAGAAATAGCAGTCACATTCGAAATGATCCTATGAGAGACAGACATAGGTCGTGCTTGTGGAGGGGAGAGGGTACAAGCAATTCCCTAGGCCAGGTTGTTCCTTGTTAGAATGATGTGAGACCACGCAATGCCATTCAATCGCCCATTAGCACAGATTAATCTTTGATGACTTGTTGCTTAGTTGCTCTCGGCTCTAGTATGTTTTTTTGGCACAAATAATTTGTCGATTAGTATTATCTATTTGTAAATACCAGCTAAACAAACTACTAAGATGATGATTATTTTCTTTCAATTTGTTTCGCTATGTTTTAATAAAAAGGTGAAATTAAAGGTAGAATATAACATCTTTATGTAGTAAGATATTGTCCTAAAAGTTATTATGTTTAATTTAAATAAGTCTACACACTTAAGTCCAATTAAAATAAGTTAAGTTAAATCTTACTAGCTTGGTACCTTTGACTTTTTTTATATATTGGTTGGTATTTTAGCCAATGATTCCACTTTTGGCGGTCATATTACACTTTAAAAAAAGAATGATGACAAATGTTGGGTGGTTTGATAACGTCATTCCTATTTAACCATGTTATAAGCATGGTATTGGTAGGGGGCGTGGTTCTCGTTGCGTAAATCATAGCGTTCAAAGAGAAACTGCAGAAATGTTAGATTTATGTAATGCTATGGATCATTTTTGTTTACTTTAAAAAAAATCTTATACTTGACTCCGAACGAAACAAAAAAATCAATTATTCTAAATGTCCATTTATTTTTGGCTAGGGCAAGTATGGAAGTTACAATATCCATCGACGACCATCACGGTATGGCAACTTTTTTACACCCCACACCATTTCAAAACTTTAATTACCACTGAAGTTTGATAAGATTCGTCAACGACGTTCACGTATTGATTATCAAATGTAACGTTACCAGCCAAGTTACTCCTTAAATTGTTAACGTTAGAGGGTCAAATGTAACAAATAACAAACTATTTCTACTCCCTCATATTTTGCGTCCCCAGAAAAGATACGCAACACGGAGTGATTTTTTCCTCATCTGCTATATGTCATTCTTTCTGACCTTGAATTAGCACAAGGTGACATTAATCAAAAAATGTAAAGTTCAACATCCCGTAAAATGAGATCTCCTAGCGATTGGACATGTTCGATTCTGACAATTATCAGCCTAATGAGTTTCTTGGTGGCTGATTGAAGAAGGTCATTCCCTTTTACGACCCAAAAAGCTGGCCATGATAATCAGGTTTTTTAAAATCCCAATTTCGTCCCCTGCTCTGGAGTATACAGAGTTATCACCCTTCTTATCGAAAGCTGTGGTTGACGAGCTTAGGGCAATGTAATGACCTATTTTCTTGGAATTTTGCTTTTAGATTTGGAATTTCTCAACCGTTGATTTCGTCTGATTTATTCTTCCTCTCATCCTAATGACAATCATTACAGGTTATCTTTACTGTATTTGCATTTCAAATTTTTCTCGTCTCATCAAGGTGGTCTTCAGTGCATTTATAAATTTCGTCCATTATGCGAGTTTTTACATGATAACTTTTGCTACATCAGGGGTAATAATACAAATGTTTAAAAATATATTTCCATTACTTAAATTCCAGTCCCCATGAGCTTGATCGTACAATCATGGAAATTATGTCAAAACCCCTGTTACTTGTCCTGGATAATCCCCTTGAACATCAGTGGTTTTGACGGAATGAACTATTTCGTTATATCTCTCCAAACTAATTTCATTTTTCAAATATCAAGAAACCTTTGTCAAAACGAAGGAGTTCCCCTACTTTTGGTGATCACGTAGCAACAGGCTTAGTTCCTGATTGCTTCTATTATTCAAAACGTCTACAGTTTTGAAAATGATAATGGTAATGTACCTCACATTCAATTTCTCTTTTATCGGCGTAGTCGATTTGAGAAGAGGAGTGATGTCAAATCAAGTCAAATCCAAAGTGTATGAACCAGTTTCGGTAAAGAGTTCCAGTTTATACAAAGTAATTGTAGTATCCATCTATTCTTATAGTCATACTTGTGCGTATTTATAAACGTGAAAGTCAGTGTTTCGATAGACTTTGTTTGATATGACCACAATTTATCTGATTGCTTTATATCGACGTCAAGTCTGTGTAGTGGTGCTATTTACTTTTGTCCATCTCACGTCGCACTAGATATTTCGTCTACAGTTCTTATGAGTTATTTCCCCTTGGAGTGTTATTCTGAAGTACTCATTTCCTAATAAAATCAGACTTGTCAAATGACTCGAAGCTATTATATGTTGACACAATAAAAGCTTTTGACTAGTCAGGCGCGTTGGATCGAAAAATGAGAAATAAAGAGATGAGAAAAGTTTAAAAAGAGACACTGATCTCCAGAAATTGACACATTTTATCTCAAAAAAATTTAATTCATCAAAACATATTTGTGGAATGCTCTAGATTTGCACCATTTATTAGATACTTTAAGAATTTTCAGATGGAGGACCCATACATTTACTGCTATGAATGTAATTAGATACGTTCTTCCCATAAGGTATTTGTCGTTGCAGTCAAGAAAGTAATTCATGTACACTCATGCAGAGAAATAATCCTTTTTTGTACAATATTGGTGTGTCAATTCATATGCTGCTCAATTTTTACTACGTTGAATAATAATATTTGCGTTGTTTGCTTTTTGTTATTTTGGTTTTCCTGCTTGGAATATATGTTGTTTACTTGTACATCATCTGAATTTATCATTCCAATTTTTGAATCAGTATCTCAGCGTAGAATGCTCTAGATTTGTACCCTACACTCCTCTTTATTCAGAATATAAATGCTTGAAACAACCCCCCTTCAAAATCCTATCTACGCGTTTGTTTTCTCAAATTTCTAGCTCACGAAGCTAACAGCTCGTCAACAAGAAATATATTCTTCCATATTATTATTGTATTGTCTTCTAATTAAGGTTCATATGGATACTACGATTCAATTAACACCCCTTATAATTATGTCACAACTAAAGACACGAGCATATATTGAACACGAAAAAGAATTGTATGACTTGTATATTTTATTAGGATGGATATAGTTTTTAAAACATATTTTACATTGTATATTTAGTCACCATGACAAGAACAAAAACAAGGTTTTGTTAACTACCACGATAATGATGAATACAACAATGACCTGCATAGACTAAACTGGCTAAAACTTGATGCCATAAGGAAAGGTTCAAATAAGAATTTAGAGCAAGAAACCCAGGGAGTAATTTAATACAAACTGACTACGTCATAGTCCCAACCAAATACAATTACTGCCCGTAAGAGCAGGTCACCCGAGCTGGTCAATGTCTTTCTCTTTCAATTTATTTTTAACTCCTCTCCAATTCCCTTCACTTTATCCCTTGATTGGAGTCTTTTATCTATTATCTCTCTTCGTGTTTATTTTTGTCTAACCCCTTTTTATGTCTTTTGTGGTATTTTGCGGTCTTTTTTATTCTTCTTGTTACAGTTTTGAGTTTATACTTAATTTTCTTTTCTTGGGCAGTGTATTGTATTCATTTGATCATTCATGGCCTAAATAACCAACGTGAATAGGAACAAAAGCAATTACTGGCCAAATATAGCACAATTCGTAAACGTGTCAGTTCGTTGTGAATATAGAAATAATGGGCCAGTTTTAGCCTGTGACCCAAGTTCTTATTTCAATTTTGTGATCAATATATTATATCTAGAAAAACTGTTAGTCTCGTCTAACCAGCTCAAAATGAAAAAAAAAAGCTATTTGAGTAGTTTTTTTTTTATATATTTGCGAGGTTGTTGAGCAGTTATTTCAGAGTCACAGCAAACGTGCGACACTGGACGGATTCCAATCAAGATACTGTCGCATGCGAGGTGAATATTTTGCAGCCCCACGCCACTTGTATGATTGTTATAAAAATATAAAAGTGTGTATTTATTGATATGTTTTATTGAAATGGAATTCGAAAGCCCAGTATTAATCGTTTGTAGAACAGGCTCTATCGAACTGTGATCAGTGCCAAACCGTAGACATAAGCGTTATTGATGTAGGGTCTTATATTGACCGGGTTTCTGGACAAGGTTTAAACATTTTTGTAACATAATAAACATGTTGAATAGCAGGAAACGGCTTTCCGTTTAAAGATTAGCGTACACAAATGTGGGCTTGAATCGGCTTAAAATGTCCACTAATATACTCAAGTTGTGACTCAAAATGTGTGTCTCGTTAAAAGAAATCGGTATATGTACATTTCAACGTTAATCGGTATTCAAATAAGAAAGAAAAACTTGTTAAATGATAAAACGACGCGTCAATGTCCCCATGTGTTTCGTCACGTTTACGATGTTCCAAACTTTCATTTGAACCCCAACAACCCTATGTTTCTATTGGAAACAATATTTCAATTGGAAACATAGATACAGCGGCTATTTTTCTGCATTTTTTATTGAAAACCTGTCCCCAGAATGACCTTTGAGGCTATTTATTTTGAATATGTCAATACCGCTTAATAATTTAAGGTACTTAGTTCGATCACTCTCTTCATAACCTTTAATTTTAATACAAACAACTGTATGTTTTTATGAGTTTTATAGAAAATACGATTATTCTAGTGATTTGGGTGGGGGGGGGGGGGGTCTGGACCTCGAAAACGTTTTTCTTCTTGATTTGTACCTAGAAAGTGACTAAGAACTAAATGTAGACCGTGAGATACAGCCCAGCGACGTAAAGAAAATAAATGCTTACTCAAATTCAAAAGAAGATTTGCTGGAAGATAGTAAATTGATTGAAGTTGTTTTTAGGAGACCTCACCGTAAGAATATTTGGCTCTTTGTTTTTTTGTAGCCGGGTTGAATTATTTATTTAAATAAAAGACAGTTTAGTAGACACATCTTTGAAATATCAAATTGTCCAAAAATGTAGACCTAAGATCATGAATGTCTACCCTTATTTGTAATGAAATTGCCATAAAGTATTGCCCTATGTCATATGTCTCTTTTAAAAAATCCATAGGTATTTCTCAACAATCATTTGTTTTATAAAGGGCGATGCGGTAAACTGTCTTGACACATGACCGCTAAAACGTACATGGTAGTTAACACAAAAGTATCTACTTTGGTTCTCAGCATGAGGTTATTTAAAAGTAATTTTAACCCGAAAAGATAATTTTGAAATTGAAATTATAATCCATTTTTTAATTAGAATGAACATGTTGAAAAGAGAGGCAGTTAGAATAGAAATAGTTTTGTTTGTGGCTTGATGTATGCTGTAAAGACACATTAGGAGTCCTTAAAACGCATAATAATATAATAATAAGTAAAAGGAATAGTAAATTAGTCAATTCTAATTTCTTAAAACAAATGTAATGATTAAAATTTTTTTTTGACTTCAATGAATAATCAATTGATTAGAATAAAGTCGATTTAAATCAAACCAACCCTGGAAACATATCTTGGAAGTTTTGGTCTTCGTAGTTCTTAACATCTAGAATACCCATACGACAAACAATTTTGACTCCAACCGAGCTTTAAAGAAAATTACATAGATTACTACGATACGATAGACGTGTCATAAGTCATAACTGTTTCTTCTTTCTAAAATAATGTTTGTCATCTTAAGTTTTCTTTTAAGTCTTTCCCTGTCTCGAAATGTAATGTCATAATCAGCTTGCGTTCGTCCCTTGAGACGAGTTATTCCTTGAAATGCCGAACAAAACAAAGACATGTGAGCCACAAAAAGAGAACAAAATAATGAAGATAGGGTAGATATGCTTGATGGTTACTGGTTTGTCTGCTTTGGATATTGCTACGTGAGACCTTCTTGACATAAGTTATGGATCAGCATGGACCAATGTTAGTTATGTCTGCTTATGGTGTAACTGGGTAGTATTGGGCCTACATGAACTTAGATTTCCTGCTCTCAGCACGTTATTGGCAAGGAATATTATTATGTTAACGAATACTACTCGAGTAGATTATTTTGGTGACTCCTGTTATCATCCCCACCCCAATCCCATACAATTGATATATACTGTATTGTCTACTCGAGTAGATTATTTGGCTAAACACTTACTTCGGAAATCGATGTATTGCTCTATTCAGAACACTGACCACTGATGCAGAATGTTAAGCTAGCGGACTAGCGGATCCTATCGCATTCCTGACAAAACAAGATGTATTGCTTACTATTCAATTCAGCTTTATATTTACTGTCAATTGATTCATTACTAACAAAAGTTTAGTATCATGTAACTACATAGTCTAATGGCGTTTTTTATTCCACTGTACATAATTAATCACTCGCCCTTCGACCTTAATTCATAGTTAACAGTTTGTTCCCTAATTGACGGTGATGTACAACTACAACATATAATAGAATCGATGGAGGAAAATGGTAGTAATGATTTTCCCTACAAGACTATCGATCATGATTACAACGACCATGATAACTGACTTACAGACGTAAATCCTGTTTTGACGCCCTTAAGGCAATGATTCCTCGATATGCATCAATTAACATGCGAAGGAAATTAGTCTCCCCTAAAATGATTGAATTCTTTCAACTAAGTAATGTCTGTTTCGAAATGAGACTGCATTTATCATGACCTTAATCCTACATTATTGAAATAATAATTTTGTTTGTTTTTGAAAGTGATAATATAATGTTGGTTATTCGAAATTCCATTTTGTACAAAGCGTCCATTTTGGGGAGCCGTCATTTAACAGTGATTAATAGATTCCCCTTCTTGCTCTTTTTTATCTATATTTATAACTAGAATTTCGGGTCTCTTAACTCCCTCAATTCATCGATTTGGTTGTTACGCTCCCTCTCATTGCAATTTTATCATCACAAATATTCAAAAGAGGCAGTAAAAAAAATTATACAAAAAGTAATATAAGTTTAAAAGTTGTAATCAACTGGTACTACCTCTAAGAATCAGCTCAACAGAAGAAGAAAAAGAAAGTTTCGAAAGAACAATCATCCCCTGAGGTAATAAATGCACTATTGATATCAACCCCCCACACTCCTGCAGATAATTTCTATAGCAAATCGATTCAAATCTGATGAACGTTGTTTTGGCATGTCATCAGATTTTCTACTCATTTTTTCTCTCAAAAAGTTCTATAAATCTAGTAAATGTCATCAGATCCTTTTTGGGACAGCATGACTTCTTGGTATATGTAGACATAGCCAAAAAGTTTATCTTGTAGTTTTTATATACTTTAGTTTTTTTTTAATGAGATGAGATGGGTCGATTTGGAATGAGAAACAGATAAATGAGGGGCATTGCAATTGTAATTCCCCGCACAGAATAGTCCATGATGGCCGGCCTCCAATCAGATCTTCCATTGATAACTTGTTGGGCAGTTTCTATCACCGTGAGCAAATAATGGCTGGTCATGTGTAGAAAATTTAATGCATGGCAATCGCCCAAGTAAGCTGTTATGGAGCCCATTTTATTAAGTTTTCTCAAGCGCAACTTCCTGATTACAGTTTTTGGCTTCTTAGGGGGAAAAGTTGCAAAAATGAATTTAGAATGTTAGGAGCCTCCTAATAGGAGGGGATATTTTTCAAGTTCTGTCACTTGTCGGGATGAATAGAGGCCCTTAGCAATCAATCTTTGTTAATTGGAGTATTTTGCCACTCAGGAAAGATTGATGAAGGGAAATGGTAACAATTTAAATCTGCTTAACATTATTGCATTTTAAGACAGCATGAGAGTATTTCGTTTCTTTTGTAACAACTTTTCTAGTATTTTTATTAAATTCATTTTGGACTAAGTTATAATGGCAAGGAAACGACTCACGTTTATCTAAAGTCGTTTTCAATTTAGTTATCAATATTTCAATTATGACATGATTCTATTTCCCTTTGAAATTCAAAAGTACTTCCTTTCTGATTCTGAAAAGTATAGTTTGAATAAGAGAACTGGAACTATCTATTTTAAAATCCAGACAATCCTATGGAAACTCATATGTCTAAAAAGACAAAACTGCCATAATATTGAATAACAAAACCTGGATTTACGAGGAAGGGCTTGGGGAAAACAGAAGTACAAGCGTAAATTACGTCAGTCTGGTGTTGACAGTATTTTTTGTCCGTCGGAAATGGTCAAAACAAGGCAAGCCTGGCTGAAATAATCTATATTTACTTTTGAAGAACATATGTAGGCGTTCGCCACATTGCACATGTTTTGAGGATAAGAATATGAAACGTCCAGAATGGTTCATGGTGTACATTTTTAAAATGAATCCGTGGTGTCGCACCATTCAGCAACGGCATAATTATGGGGCGTGATAGCGGAGCGGTTATAGCGTTGACTTAAGATCCGGCCGTCTTAAAGCGATGTGGGTTCGACCCCCGCAATGGGATTAAATTAAGGGTCAGGGGTTTGGTGAGACGGGTTATGTGGTTATGGATTTAATTTAGGGTTATTGGGTTAAGGTTATGGAGTTATGAGTTAGCGTTAGTGTAAGAAGTAGGGGTCATGGATTATTAGGTTATGGGTTTGCGGCAAGGGAGAGAATTAGTTACAGTGGTTTCGTAACAATCTCTTTTCGTAATTTTTCGCAACTTTTGTTGCTACTTATTTCGCTACTTTTTCACAACTCCAAAAAACATTTTATATCTTGATACTAAAATGCCATTAATTTCAATAATATTTTAGTGTAAAAGTACTAAAATACCCTTATTATTAATGATAATTTAGTATTAATAGTCCCAAAGAAACTTACTTTTAAAGGTTATCTAGTATGAAAGTGTTCTAAAATACAGTTATACCCATACCCCTATCATCTGTTGGTGTCACAGCTGGTCATATCAATATTTTGATACTGTAAAACCTTAATAACAAAGTGATTTAATACCAGGTTTTTATTTAAGCAAAATCAACGGGGAAGTTGTTAGTGTGTCATTTACGTACTATTTGAAATATTGCATTTAGTACCCAGTATTTCTATAAGAAAATCAACAGGGGTGAGGTGGGGGGGATTTTAGTTCTACCGTAATAAACTATGACATTTTACTACTTTCCTTTTGAAACATTGCACTTTTGTATTATGGTTCAATATGGAAAAGTATTATTTGTATTTAGGTACTTCAAAATCTTATTCGGTTAGTGTCATACTGTCTTACGACTCTTATAGGTTACCATTTATCACAGCCAAAGGAGTTCTCTTAGTGCAGGTGTTTTCTTAATACAGGTTTAATAAAAGGAATAAGCCCTCCAATTCTTGCAACATGTTCACGAGTGTACACAGGGTACTCTTTTTCACGACCCTCTCCATTCCCTCCTCAACGTACATTATAAATGTTGATTTTTCACAAGAATATGCATCAACATTCGTGTTTCCTTTTAAAAACGTACATTATCGAGTGCCTCCCCCCCTCCCCCTCCTAAACTACTCTTTGTACGCTAGTGATAATTATTAAAATGGTGGACTATCCCTTAACAAAGTCTTAGTGTCTCTTAGACCAAGTGCAACTGTATTATTTTCCTCCAAAAAAGTGTCAAATACACTAAAAACGGCTCAGCAGTACTAACATACCCTTAATATGATAAAGTACTATATTCTTCTAAAATATTGTTTTTCTTTTAATATGGCATTTTAGTACTGGGATACTAAAATATTGTATTTTAGTACCCATTTTTGGTGGTGGTGTGTCCTTTTAGTACTATGATACTAAAACACAGTATTTTTGTATCCGGTATTTATATAAGAAACTCAACGGGGTTGGTGGTGTATAATTCCCCCCCCCCCCCAAAAAAAAAGTATTTAAGTATCATGATTCTAAAATATACCGGAGGTGGTGATGTGCGGTCTGTCCAAAAAGCGTTTAGTACTTAAACCTTAATATTTTGATATCGCCCCCACCCACCCCCACCCTGTATGGAATGGAAAATTATATTACTGCAGTAAAACTCGCTTAAAACCGAACATGCTTAAGCCGGATTCATCTTCATCATGACAAAAAACGACTGAAGTCTTCTTCTCGCTTTACCTTTAGTACTTTACTTTTAAACCAAGTTTAAGCAGAATACAATCGTGCTTGTGTTCGATAATTAAAGTTCGTTTCATGAAAGTGTGTGTATCACAGGTTTTTCCCCACACCTTTTTACACCAGTCTCTAGAATTATGTAGTGTTATATGAAGCTAGATCTTCCTTTACAACGAATGATTAAACAACAGATCTGAATATAACATATAAATTGAACCAAAATAGCTAAATAATAAAAAGAAACGAAAAACGGAAATTTAAAAAATTTAGGGTTCACATCGCTGAATTCTTCTGGATTGTATTTGTTTTTACAGTTCTTTTAAACGATTTGTTTTGTCCTAGCAAGAACACGTCCTTTCATTGGAGTGAGGTTTCACTATCGATCGATCCTACAATTGCGGTGCCCTTTAAAGTCATCACTCGGGTCAGTGCAACAGTGATTCTCCAATGACGCAAAACGCTGCATTAAATTCCAGGTCAATTAAATCGAAGTCTGTCAATTTGCTGTTGATTTGTCAACGTGCAATTCTGGCACATGGATTTG
>JAUUEB010457065.1:0-11801 GCA_032362205.1 Clione limacina | reverse complement strand
TAAAGACTTAACCATCACTTTCTTGCATGCAAATTTATAAACAATGTGGAACAACTCTGCATCGAAAATACTTGGATTTTTTTGTGAGTTTTGAATAGAGGGTGCAAAAATAATTGTTTTGAATTTTGTTGGCATCTTAAAAAATACTTTTCTTTCACATTGAGTATAGTTTCCAAGTTAAATTATTTGGTATTGTCGCAATGCACATAATTCTTTTGTCCAGTAACCCTGATTTTGAAGCTTACATTGGTGAAATTCTTAGCTAGAGGAAAGTTTTGAGACAAATTCCAAAAATTGAAAAATTTGTTTTGGTTTAAGATTTGATAGTAGGACCAGAGTTAGACTTCTTCTCCCAGGGCAGAGAAAAATCTGAATGACTGTGAGTATATATGGACACAAGTTGTCCTGCCTGGGTAAGGTGCTATGCTATTATTTAATCTATAATAAATTTAGTTGAGAGAAGTCCCTATGCATGACAAAATTATGACATTTGGGCTACTAGAAGTTGCCATGTACACCAGAGAAAAAGATAAATGTGTTACAAGTTAATACACATAAAGCTGGAATGTTTATATCATGGCATAACATTGAACCAGCAGAAAATGTGCTGCAAATAGTACAACAATGGCATATGGCTATATACAAAATGGTGGCTGGCATGAAAGAACTAATTAACCAATAAACCATACATAATAACATTCACATCAATTTATATTAAAGCCGGTCCAACAACAAAATATGCAAAGTTACATCAAATCTCTAATTTATTCTTTCATTTTAGAGTTTATTTCAATGTAGCTGATGTAGCTTTAATAATATGAAATTTCTGAAGAAAAAAACGCTCACTTTCTTTGGAGAGATCTTTTAGCAAACAGACCCTCTTCATAATATTTGCGTGTTAAAGCCCCATCAGCTAAATTGAAACCAAATCAACAATGAAATCCAGTAATGGCTTTATGGCGCAGGCAGGCATACCACCTTTCACAGGCTTATTTATTTTAGCTTCCATATACAGCTTGCCATTTATCCACTAAAGTTAGGAAAATTCTTATTACTCTTTTACATAAAACATTGGCATGCATATATAACAATCGTTCATAATAGTGATAAATGTAGAAGAAAATGTCAATACAAGAAAAATTACATAAAGCAACATAAACAGTTGTATCTTTGGCAAATTGAAGTGATATCTATGAAAAACATAATGAAAAAATGTGTAATCTCTCTCTCTCTCTCTCTCTCTCTCTCTTCTTAATCACTGACACACCCTCTGACAACTTGCTGAGAGCTAACACCTTGCTTGCCATTTTGTCATAGATACCTTGCTACAGATGAAGACATAATTGACCCACATTGAATCAAAACAAGACAAGAAATACCAACATGACAGGGAGCTGCTAGTCACCCGGAGGCCATTATTTTCAGGTTCTACTGATGTAAAACTTTTTGTACAACAAGATTTGAAAGCAGTGGAATGAAAATTGTTTGTTTTACAAATATACTTTTTCTTCTCTCTCTTATGAATTGTTTGTGGGGAATAACTAGATGAGTCTAATTGAGACAGTCAAAATTTCCATTAATCTAAATGATAATCAGGAGCAGACATGTTATCAAGTGTCAATCTGTCTGTCCCTGCTGACAATTTTCTGTTCTCTTGGAAGTCCGGTAAATGTCCGACAAGCGTTTGATACATAAAATAAAGTAACTTTATTTTCAGACTTATATTTGTTTAGATTGAAATAATTTGCCTTTAACTTTTTAATCGCATCAAGCTTTTTAATTTTTTTTAAATTCTGACCTAGTTTATGTTACGTTTTGTTTGAGAATCTGGCCACATTTTGAAGACGACAGCTTTAAAGAAAATCTGTCTTTTCCCCCTAACAAATGGAAACTCAACTCTCTCAGATATCTCAGAAAATACATATCTTAGCATCAGTTCTGTTTAAAAACTCAAGATGGACCCCTTTTGAACAATATCTTTTATCACTGAAAAAAAATAGAATCTTTGTGCAAGCACACATGACGTGATGGCAATTCACACTGGCAGAGCAAGGTGTTAGTGCTAGCAAATCACACACAAAAATGTCAACCCTGGTTCAAATTGTTAGAATAGTCAAATTTAGTTGCAACAAAACAATGCCATGAGTTCTATTCACTAACAGTATGCAGCATTAACTATAAACTGGCATAGTTTTGTTGTCAAAAAAATTAGACTAACAGTTTACAAGAACTAAGGTTGAGAAAATGGAAGAAAAAAGCTTTCACAAAATACATGCAAAACACTTATTGTATCAACAATATCACTATTGAGAAGTGCATAAAACTGGTATTCAAGATAAAGTGGCATTACAAAATGCATTCACTCTCAGCTGGAGACATGTTTGGCCATTGGTCTTACATACTTTACAACAGTTATAAGTTTAAGAATTTTAATTCACCAAAATTAGTTCAATAATACAAGCTTTCATTTATAAGCAGCATCATGTAATGAAAAATACATGCATACAAAAATATGGAATGCCAACGCAGACTTATTTTATCACAAATATTTCTTTTTATACCAGCTGAAATTCATTATTTCCCTAGCTTAACTTTACAATTTTAAATAGTTTACACTAAAAACTTCCTATGCTCATCTTTGATGGTGATTTTATGTTGCTGAAAATCAAGATGTAAGCAAGAATTAATTGTGCATCCAACAAGCAAATAAAAAAGGGTGGAAATCTCATAACAAACTGCAAATGCCGATTGACATAGAAGAATGAAATATGAAACCCCCAAAGGACTAATGAATTATAAATTGTCAAACTACATTTATAATCCACCAATGCCAAATGAAAGACCATACCCATAAACATTCTTAAGGATAAGTACTGCATTGGTATAGATTAAATTGATTTCTTGTAGTCTTAAAATTACAGTACCTGTTATCATGGCAGGTATTTAAAGAGAAACCCTGCCTTTATATTCTGTCACATGCACGAATATTTCTTTTTTCAAACTGCTTGAGAATCAAACTTGAAAACAACACTTAGAAATAGGGAGTCTATGAAACATTTTTGGAGGCTGACAAAATTATTTAAAAAGTTAAAACTATCCTTCTTTGCAAAATGTTTCTGAGTATGGTTTTTGAGGTAACATGATTAAAACAAAAAGGATATTTGTTTAAAAATTCAGCTACAAGGCTAGAAAAAATATTAACATAAAAGAAAGCACATCTTCAGCAGGAACACATCTCTAAAAGTGAGTATTAATACATGGTAAATTCCATCTCTTAATTTAACTAGTAACAACCATTTTAAGACTTGTGCATTTGACTTTTCAATACAAAATGGCTTGAGACGGTAAAATATTCCTGATCCTGAATGTTATTTGTCCCTGTAATATTCAATTGTTGTGTAGAAATTTTGAATCAACTGCAAGTAAATCTCTGCAGACTACACTCTGAAATTATTTTGTTTAAAAATTGGTGTTTAAAAAAATTAACATATCAAACTTTCACAATATTTAAAAAAAATGAAATATAATCTAGATAGCATGGAAGATTGGTAAATTCAAAGAGTTCATGATATCTTTTCTATTAGTTGTTCAGATCTCAAAATAGTTCATGATATCTTTTCTATAAGTTTTACAGATCTCAAAATAGTTCATGGTATCTTTTCTATAAGTTTTACAGATCTCAAAATAGTTCATGGTATCTTTTCTATTAGTTATACAGATCTAAGAGAATATTGTGAGATGGAAGAAAAACATGCTTACCTGTAAATCTACAAAAGAAGAAGATGAAATCACCCTTTCTTGTTACTGTTATACAAATCTTGGCTTCTTAATCATATTAAAGAGTAATATACTCACAACATAGGTCAAATGAAAACATTGATTAATACACACAAAATTTTAAGCACAAACGAGGGTGTGTGGGTGTTGGATGACAAAATAACTCATTTGTGAAAGTAACAAAATAGAAAAAAGTGACATAAAGATAACAAATGTGATGGTCAAGGGGTTGTCAAAAGACCTTACACCATGTGCAAATTAATTGACACAAAATTCACAAGGTTATAGAAGTTAAGTTAAACTTAGACTAACAGTTTTTGACAGAACCTATCTAAAAAAATCAATTTTCTCATCATTTGATAAACTCAGATTTTATTTATCACCTTTAAGAAAATAATTTAAATTTCACACTAAGAATATGAGTTGAAAAAGCGTAATGATATCCTTTTACCAAGCAGAAATACAAATGCTTCAATCTGTAAAAAAAAAAGCTCTAATTCTTTCAAACGGATGTTCAAATCTAGGAGACTTATTTATAGATGATTCAGATCTTTTATAAAGTTTCTTGCTATTAAATATGATTTGAAATGTCTGCACAATGAAAACATCTATTTGCTATCTGACTAGACACTAGTAAAGTAAACACAGCAAATAAAATTGTTAAATTGTAACTCAAGCATCTGGGCACTTTTTTTTAAACATAATAAAAAAAAAGATGATGTGTCAATTAACTTCACAATAATGCCAATTTGACAGTGAACAAATAAAAAAGAGGAGAGATAGAAAAGAACATACAATCAAACCACACTAAGTGATTGGTGTGCAGTGATTCTTAATTTATTATTGAGAAGTGACTTTACATCCAGGAAGCCAAAGTCTCAGAGTGGTTAAAATATTAAGAGTCGGTTTATCCAAACATAAAGACCTGAGATACGATTGGGGCAAACAATTTGATTTGCTTAAACCCGAGACATGGGCATCAGAGATGAAACATAAATTTGAGCCAAAAAATAATGACGATAAATGTGGATATTTGCAATTTATGGCTATGAGGATGAACTGTTTAAGGTATGATGACTGGATGGCGGTAGAGACAAGAATCTGACATGAGTGTTGTAGTTCTTTTGGAGCAGATATATTATTATAAAACATTAACTGAATAAAAATGGCCTCCAGGGTCCATGCTGGATTGAGACAAACGCAACAATCTGACAGAGGCTGTCGCATTTCCTTCACCCCAGCTTCCGACAAGCATTCCCTCAACATGCAGTACTAACAAGAAAAGTAAAAAAGATGAATCATTTAAAATGGTAGAGCCACTAGTAACATATATAGTAAAAACAGCAACCTCTTTGCAGTAAAACATAGAGACTATGAAAACATACAAAGCAGTTTTGTTGTAATAGAACCTAATCATGACTTTCTCAAACAATTTGAATATTAACCCACCACCATCAAGCAAACTTTACAAAGATTAAGTATTAATCCTTACAGTGGCATCATATTGAGTCTTGTCATATAATATGAGTTAATTCTATCTATCAGTCTCAGCTATTTATGTGCAATGGATTCAACTTATTAATTTTCAAAATACAGAGACAATTGTAGGTTATTTGCTATGATCTTAGAATAATGTTAGGCTGATTTATCTTCAAACATACCAAGATATTTCTGAAATAACTTTTCTCTTTGTAAACTACTGAACATTCTAAATAGATGAAAGAGTTTATAACACGGATGTGTACCATAAAGTGACAACACTTAGCTGTTCTACATTGGCCAACAAACTTTCAGCTTTTGAAGTAGCTTGAATATGGCAATTTATATCCCCAAGTGGTGAAACAAAATCTGATGCGTAAACTCCTATGTTGCCACTGTATGGATTAGTAAAAATCTTCTTTACACTGAAGTCTAACTTGTTCAAACCATTAGTTAACCACTTTTATAGTTAATTGTCAATTTCAGAATAAAATTCAACATGGTGGTAAACATAGGTGGATGTCATTATAGAAATGCTAAGATGGCAATAAATGTAAAGAAGAAAGTGCTAAAACCTTAAGTATGCATACCCGTATGGGCCAACAGTGAAGTAACAAGACATTAAAGCCTAAATGGCTCAACATGGTACTAGTGAGGGAAAGAAATGAAGAAAAAACATGAGGTTAAAACAAAAATTGCAGCAGCCACCGACAGTATGTGCCTCAGTTTCCATCATAGCGCTGAACCCCTTGGCCAAAAAGTCAAATGTTGGGTAAGTGGTGATCAAATCTTGGCTTGGGTTTACTGGCTTGATGGTACTTGGGGTTGGGGACAGGGGACGGTGATGGATTCATTGCCAGGTTAGGCAACTGAGGCTGAAAAAAAATGAATTGTGGTTTGTAGATAGTATCATAATAATGTGCACTCTACCATCGTATAAGGTTATCGCTCCAAAAAAGGGTGTAGGGTTATCCTTAAGAGGGAATGTGCAAAGCCTATAGAAAAGGAAATATCATGAAAAATGTTTTTGTTATTTTTCAAATTTCTTTAAATAGGTATCTATTCTATCTAGATCAGTGAACTAATAACTAATGAATCAAGAAAGGTTTGTTAACTCTGAATACGAGGGGTTATTCCACTTCGATAAACTGTAAACAGAGATGCCATTTTGGAAACAGGGTCTGCTAATTTTTTGGTTATATCTACTGATTTACAATACTCAGATAACTAAATTTGGTAGCAAAATAGTTATGAATAAAAAGAGATTATATCTTTATCATCTTTTTTTATTTGTACGAAAATCTTCAGGGTTCGTGTCTAACACATAAAAACATACACTCAAACATCTTGATGCCACTTTATGTGGTGCACTGTAACTATGGTTCTGAACATGTGCCACATTATATTTTTGAAAAACAATGATATTTTTTATATTGGGTAATTATCTACAGAGTTTAGGTTGTGTAAACTGTAAACAACCACACATTACACACATATAACCACAAATTCAAACACAACAAAACAAACACACCTAAATGTGTACTTATGCACTCAAGCAAACAAGCACAAAGACACACACAGAAATTCAAACTCATACATGCACTAAGACACACATACACAAATCTCGGCCCCACTTGGCGTGGCGTGCCATATCTATTGTTCTGTTCATGAGCCATCAAGTGTGGTGCGCCTTATTCAAAGAGTCAAAGGTGTAATTAAACCATTTCATTTTCAAAGCATTACTTTCAATGACACCAAAAGACATCCAATAACCCAAAAAACAACAACTTTGTGGGACAAATTTCCATTTTCGATTTCTTCAGAAGAAAACTAACAGGGTTTAGAATAAAGATATGCAACTTTGTACTTCAAAACTAATGTAGTGTTGGTGACCTAGCAATTAGGCTGTTAAATTGTGATCACAATGTTGAAATGCTTTACCAAGTTTGAAATTTGAACCCTAATTAGGTGAAGTTTATACTGCAGAAAGAGAAAAATGATTTTTATTTTCAATAATGACAGCCCAGTACAGCGAATAAAATTACTGACTATATGACCCAAATTCAGTTTTTGGAGGTTAAACAATTTTTAATACAAATGCTCCCATTCTAAAGATGCTGACTATCGAGATTTAATAAGGAGAATGGTACCTACCCCAGGGTAGTTGCTAGTGAGAGGTTTGGGGGGACCTTTGCTGCGCTTGCTGGTCTCATGTTTATTTTTGAAGTCGAGGCCAACTTCTCTGTTGATGTCCATGTATTGATGTTGAACCAATTGACTACATGTCTGTCGTTCTTCTGGGTTTAGTTTTACACAATGCTGAAAGGCAATACAAGACATTTGTAAAAGTGTAACAATCTCACTCATAGAATGCTCATGTCACACATGTTTATTATCCAATTTTTGGGGTCAAATATGACATAAACCATTATGTTAGCCCCTTTATGAAATAAAGAAGTTTTCTTTTTTAAACCAAAAGCTAGCATTGCAGTTATAACCATCAATGATTTAATAGAAAACCTTGAATGTGGTATGACTTAGAAACATGCAAGTGTTTATATGATCTGTGATTATTACAAAGCAAAAATCAAGTATCTTTTTTACTCACACTTTCACAGAAGGATGCATAGTCAGAAATTATAAAATTAAGCTCATTCAAACACAGTTCTATCTTAAAAACAAGTAAGCATGAATCATGAGTCAAAAGGAAGTGAAAAACAAACAAAAAACACATAAGTTAACTCTTCCATCTAGATTTATCTCTAAAAACGGATAAAGACAATCTTGACATCTGATTTGCCTTACCAGTAAAAAATCCATGGCATTTGGACCCATGCCTGGATAGCGTTCTTCAAGGGGCTCCTGAAATGAGAGAATGTAATCAGTAAAAAAAAGTGTCATTACAGTGAGTTTAAAGCACAGGTTTCTATCTACGTTAAATTATAAAACAAAATCCAGCCTGTAGAAAATTAAACTCAAGACCATTAGCTTAATGTCAAACAATAATTCTTACATGAACTATCATACAAAAATCTGGCGTAACTTTGACTAAATTTTTGAAAATAAAACAAAAAAACACATATATTACAAAAACCAAGAGAACAAAAGTAAACAAATAGACATTGCTGATCAACAAATGAGTAAAGCCTTACTTGCTATAGTTCTACACATGCGCTTTGCTTCTCATGGGAAGCCATGTGATCGCCCATATGAAGACAAAATGTCATGAAATTTGTTTGCCATTGTAACCTGAATTTATCTACAGTGATACATGAAGATGCATTCATTTAAACAAATATAATGACACAAAAGAATTCCTTCCCTCAGTAAAATCAAACTCATCCTACCTGAGTATCTGGCTCTGGTATTTTCATGCCCTTGAAGAATGCATTGTTTGAGAATATCTCTAGATGCCTAGGTATTAGGTCACCTGAAATCATAAAGAGGAGAAAACATGCAATCTTTACAAACTAATGATTTCATATGAGAAATGCAAATATAGTAGGAGAAATCTCCCTATCAAGCGAACAATTTTAAGGTTCACCCTAATGTTCACTTATAATTCTTAAAGAATTTCAGTTCTGTACAATGGCTATGCTTGTAGATTATGATTACACTTGCTTATTCTATTAAATGTCTGAATGCTTTTTGTCTTGACAATATGACAAATTATGTTACAAATGTGCTGATGAAAAGAAAAAATATCTGATTTGACTTTACTGAACCAGAATTGAAATAGGAAATATCAAAAAACATTGTCTGAATCAAATTTCAAGTATGAACATATGAGGTATCGAATTTGGCCTCAAAATAAAACTAGATTTTATCAAATCATTAAAAAATAATTAAATGAAGAGTAGAAAGATGTGTACCTAAAGTTTTGCGGATGAGGTAGAGCTGATCAACATCTGAGCGTCCTGGCCAAACAGCTTGCCCAGTGAGCAGCTCAGCAAACACACAGCCAATGGCCCATACATCTACTGGAGGACCATACTGTGTGTCACCTACTAATAGTTCTGGCGCTCTGTACCACCTTGTGGCTACGTAATCTGTGTATTCGCCACCAGGACCCGCTGTTCAAGGAAAAGGATAAAAATAAGCTTATCATCATGCAGTCATCTTATCATACAAAGCTTAGACAAAGCAAGATGATTTAAAATGCATAACAAGATTATCAGAGTTACAAAGACATTATTGCCATTATTATTACAATCATAATTATATTGACTCAATAAAACAGTCTAAAAATTCGAAAGATAAATGAGTCATCTCAAAACTTTAAAAGGAGGAATATGTGTGTATCACTAAGGATGAAGAAACATATCAGTTTACTTACTGAGCACCCTTGCAAAACCAAAATCACAGAGTTTTACTTGACCATTTCTTGTTATCAATATATTCTCTGGCTTGACATCTCTGTGTATTGTCTGTGGATCATTAAATAAATCATTATGTCTTGATAAAGACAAGGGAAAGTATTTTGGTTTTGATGAAAAAACATTCATCATGGACACAATAATGTACTTGAATAATTTTCCATATGTTGACAAAGCTAACACAAAAGTGAACTAGTCAGAAAGATTGTGATATAACATACTTGGCATGTGTAATTTGGTAATATCACAAAACATTGATATAATTAAAGGAATTTATAAAGGATTTTCCTTAGCAGAAACCTCAAAGACTTAGTAAAATGGTTCATTATGACTAGAACAAATCCAGCAGGACTTAACTTATCTTCACTCACAGGCGCATAGCCAGGTTTTTTAAATGGGGGGGGACAACCTTGGATATTATCAAAGATATGACATTTTTAGATGAGTTTAAAATGATGCAAATTTAGAGCCCTTTGGATCTCAAATGGGGGGGGCATTCCCCCATGTTCCCCTGGCTACAAACCTGTTCAATCAACCCTGTAGAGTTAAAAAAAAACATCTGACCCCATGTTATCTTTTGAGTTAAATATATGCTAAATAATTTTGATCTGTGCAGGTAAACTTAGTTCGGACAATGACTTTTTACCTATGCATTAAGATAATTGCATTATCAAAGTTTGTTTGACTTAAAAACTTACAGCTGTTTTCATACTTCTGAGTTAGTTTGACTATAAAAACCATAATTAGAAAAGTTCCCTTCTTGAGATTTCTATACAAGCAGAGTGAACAATAATCAGTAACAAGATAGAAAAGCCTCTAAATATTCAGTTGAAGGTTTTTAAAATAATTTTTTGATAACTAAAGCCTCTCAATATATGACCGTAACCTCAACATCATCTACAAATATGGTATAAAGTTCATGACATACTTACAACTTATTTAAGCTTAATTTGTGCAACTTACATTGTGTTGATGACAGAAATTCACTGCCAATAATGTCTGGTAGATGATTCTCTGAACCATTTTCTCTGGTACTCTGAAAAAGTCAAGATGACAACAAATTTTATTAAATCATGCACAGGCAAGACTGGAGATGTAACGCTGTTATGGATAACATAATGAAGAATCAAATCCTCTAAAATCTAAATTATTTCCTGATTGATTGTTCTCTATTTTGATTTTTGTTTGTTTATTTTACCTGTGTGTCACCTTTTTGGGGATCTTTAACATAAGCAAGCAACTTACACAAGGGACCTTCTTTTTATCATCTATTTCTAAAAGAACTAGATAAGCATAAGTGCATGTCAGGGATCTGTTAAGACTTTCTCTGATAAATGACCTTGACATTCACATTAAAGACTATTGTCTGATGTCATGGTTAGTGAATGTAAACACTAGAGAATGTTTGACTCCAGAGGTATGTAGTAGAGAGTCTTATCAAGATGCTAGATACCATGTGCATGTTTGAAGCTATCTTTTTTATGTTTCTTTGTTGGTGGACGTAGTTCGAAAAACCCTGAAATAAATATCAGTCTGGACAAAACTTTTAAAATCCTCAAGAATCCCTCCGTCTCCCCCCTCCGTCTCCCACCTCCGTCTCCCACCTCCGTCTCCCCCCTCCTCTCTA
Organism: Clione limacina; assembly: GCA_032362205.1. Lineage (NCBI taxonomy): Eukaryota > Metazoa > Mollusca > Gastropoda > Pteropoda > Clionidae > Clione > Clione limacina. The sequence goes on along the minus strand of JAUUEB010457065.1, from coordinate 542 downwards.
AGTTCTCTAAATAAAATGCCTTTATTCAGACACAATTTCATAGCTTAGATAAAATAAGAATGATTTATCTTTTGTAAGCCTAATTGGTTTGAAAACTGTTCCTTTTTGTTGTGATCCCCAGATTTAGCTGTGGCCGTTGGCTTGGTCGTGGTGTTGATGATAGTAGTACAGAGAGACTTTTGGTAGCAGAATTAATGCATCATACAATAGATACTGAAGGTAGGGTTATTGGTTTGTTATGTCATACCCTAGATGAATGAACCACTAGAATAATGAGTGCTTGTAGGGAGTCAAAAGGAGTACAACCACACACATCAGACAAAAGTAACAAAGAACATAGCAAACAACCCAAGGGTCATAACTCTGTAAACATATTTTTTTTATATTTGAGAAAAATATTTTTAGAAGGCCTGTGTACAATATTTCAGAGTCTTATTCCCAACAATGCGTCCACTACCTAAATAATGTACCTGAAAATCATAAAAGGGACATAACTCTGTCAAAACTGTTTTGTTTTCAAAACATTAGACTCCAGCTTTTAG
>JAUUEB010456954.1:0-11802 GCA_032362205.1 Clione limacina | reverse complement strand
TCTCTGTGCTTCATTCATTTCATAGGTAATTCTTTCTTTCTCTCTGTGCTTCATTCATTTCAAAGATAATTCTTTCTTTCTCTCTGTGCTTCATTCATTCCAAGTGAGCCCACCAACCACACACTATACCTGACTATACATCAGTTTTAAAACAATTCAAATCTATCATGTTTACACATACATTTCATATTTTAGTCATTACTCGATATATACAGGGTGTGTCAAAACAAATATAGTGTTTGTTATGCTATTGTTTTCAAATGTAGTTTGGTAAAGAGTCTGTGTCAGAGATGTGCAAAGATATCATTATTATCAATGGATTCACAAATTGTCACAAAATCTAACTCAGAAATAAGAATTAAATAATGAAATTTATTTATTTATTTTATATAATTTCTCTTTAATTTGAACAAGTTTTAGTCAATAAAAATACTTCTAAATTTCTTTAGTTTTTGCCAACATTTAACAAAGAAACAAGTCGTTAACAGTGACTACAAGGATTGGTTTCTGAATTGTTTGTCAAAAGACTGCGACACTTGGCGTAGAGCCATTGTATTGTGAAAGTCTAACCCACACTGAATGGAGACAGGACTATAAAGGTGAATGATCAACAATTATCATCTATAAATAGTCAGAGCTCAGTAATTATGAACACAATTCACCTATTATATATATACATAAACATGAGCCAGTCAGAGGTTGACCAGTGGTCAGTAATATACATATATCAATACTGCTATATTACCCTTCACTATATACACATCAAATACTGTTATATATCCCTCCACTATTTACACATATATCAATACTGCTATATTGCCATTCACTATATACACATATATCAATACTGCTATAGCGTCTTCCACTATATACATACACATATATCAATACTGCTATATTGCCATTCACTATCTACACATATATCAATACTGCTATAGCATCTTCCACTATATACACATATATCAATACTGCTATATCAACCTCCACTATATACACATATATCAATACTGCTATATCAACCTCCACTATATACACATATATCAATACTGCTATATCGACCTCTATAAAACAAAACAACAATTATCTGTACATTCTTACAATATTGCTCCTATTTCTACAGAGAATACTTCATTTTACCAGCAAGCAGGTGGATGTGCAGAGATCTGGAACCATTGCCAGTGGATGGAAGAAGTTCAGAGATCTGCAAAGACTTCTACATATATTTATGCAGAGATCTGGAACCATTGCCAGTGGATGGAAGAAGTTCAGAGATCTGCAAAGACTTCTACTTCTTACAAGCAGTATAACCTCACTTCCTGTAAATGAATCTCTGCACCTGACTAGCGTCCAAAATGTCAGGCTTTATGGTGGAGAAACCTTGCCTGTAAACGCTTGTGATTTATACAGAGACTCCATCATTTGAGTTGATCCACTGTTCATGTTAAAGCCGAGGTGACCAAGGTGGTTTGGCCACATGTAGAGAAGGTCAAATCTTTCTCTCAAGATATCGCTTGGTGTTTGCTATTCAACTAGTTTCTGTAATGAAAGTCCCATAACACTTAGTAGTCAAAGAGTGAGATAAAAAATTGTTTTCTTAGCTTGATCTTTAACCTTATTACATCTAGAGGTTAGAAAAAGGTCATCTAGAGGTTAGATAAAGGTCAAGTATAATCTAGTTCTTCTATGTTTTATCTACATACAATCAATAAAAATTTAAACATTCGATTCTTTCACACATTAAACAGGCGTTAAAATCTTCAATCAGAGTTGTGCCACTTTAAATGAGTTGATTCAACAAGAACTTGTCTTGAAACCTGCTACTTCTGCCTGACTGCCAGCTACTCCATTACAAGAAGCAGATCCACGCCTGAGTTCTCCCTCCTGCGCTGCACGTCCCTTGAGCTCAGCGAGTGCCTGCAGCAGTTTACCGTTTGCTTGGTCTAGAGTTCGTATCCTCTGTTCCTGTACTTCAATCACCTGTTGTTTATGCTCCACAGCATCCACCATCTCTGAATGTTCACGTTTCAGCTCCTCCTCTATAGAATGTAACCTGGTGACGGTAAGACAAATCAAATCAGAAAGTTTTTACAAAACTCCCTTAAGATAAAAACAAATCTCATAAAACCAAAGCATTAAAGTTTTATGCTCAAAGTACTTGATTTGTGCCAGGATTACAGGAAGTCCAGATAACAGGATTACCTTTGACTAAACTCTAATATAAATTCAAATGGCACAAACAGAAAACAAGACACACCAATAAAGAGTGTCGCTCAAACAAATCTATAACCTTTTTTAATTTTGCACCTATTAGGGACAATTCACAAATGACGTCAACCAGGAGGGGGGAGAGGGTGGGTTTGGGAAAAAGTTGACGGAAGCCTTTTTTCCCCTTATAAAGTGTCTAATATAATGTGTAAAGTTGTATAGTTTGTAAATTCTTACATTTCTTGTTGGAATAATTTTAACAAGCGACACAAATGAAAACTGCAGACAATCCAAAAGTATCTTTGGTTAACTATGTAGAGACAGAATAAAACTAGTATGAGATCAGATGGGATTGTTCCAAGGCCTGTTTTTCACTGGGGGACATTTCAATATTTAGTATGGATTACAAAAACCTCCATCTCCTTTGGACAAACGAACGAACGTCGAGTGGGCAAGTCTATTTATAGATAAGAAATTACATAAAAAAATAACATAGAATAACAATTGTCATCAATGCTCCAAAGGTATGAATGCTACCTATCATGTATACCAGGTGAAGCTGTACTCTAGTTCTAACAAGGAACAACAGATAAAAGTGTTTAACGATAAACTCAATGTTTTCCTTGCCCACCTGGTAATGATGGTCTTCATCTGTTGATCTTTCTCCTCTTGTTGCCTTCTCATCATCTCCTCTGACTGTACCAGTCTTGACTGCCACTGGTCCCACAACTGATGGGTGTCCTCCTCATGGTCCATCAGACGTAGTTCAGCATGCTGTAGTCTCTCCTGGGCCTCCAGTAACTGGGTTCTAAGAACATTGACTTCTTGTTCATACTGGGACAAGGGAGAGATAAACATAGGGGGATATAATAGTCTATAATATAACATAAAGATAACACAACAAAACACAATATATAAGATGACTAAAAAGCCTAGAGAATGACTACTTCACATCTAATGAAAGACAGATAGGATTCTTAACATGACAATCCATTTCAATTATAAGAAACAACAGAATTAAAACTTGATGTTAATATTGTTGTAGCTCACTAAAAAAGTCTTCAAGAAAAGAAAGCCCTTTCGTAGTAGTGTATGTGATTCATGCATTTTCTTTATCAAAAAAAAGAATAATGTATTTATTTCAGATGTTTGTGAGTGATCGTAAGTGTTAAGCCCTTTCTACAACACATGGGTAAATACCCTAACAGAAATCTAGTTGACAACAGACGTCCAAGAAATAGAATAAAGTAGACTTCCATCCTTGATACTGCAATACAGATAGAGGAAAAACACAACCTTCCACAAGACAGGGAAATGATCAACCCTAAAGAGTCAAACTTGGATTGGTAAGGCAAACAGAAGTTAAATAAAATACATAAATATATAATCTGGTTCAATTTGATAAGCAGCTAAGACGCAAATTATACTATGTAGGTTTGTTGTGGAAAGATTTAAGGCAAAACTTACTTCCTGTTTGGTCACTTCCTGTTCTTTGAGCTTCCTCTGCACAGAACTAATGCCCATGTGTACAGCTGATTGAGGCGAAAGTCTTCTATTGGCTGTACCACTTCCAACACTGCCCACTGATTGGCTACTGTCATCACGGGTCAGTGGGAACGCTGGAGCACTTCCTGTTGGAGATAAACTGTCTACAGTTGCTGAGTCTACAGAGGCTCGCTTTAAATAAGTTAAGTCCATACTCCGTGAAGTGGGGTAAGCTGATTGGTTAGGATTTGTACTCACATCTGATGAACCATGTTCACTTCTAGGACTCCCATGAGAGGTGGGCACTGGTGCGTGAACAACTGAGTACTTTGAAGATGACAAGAAAGACGGAGGAGGCAGTTGAGATTTGTTCTGCGAGTTAGTGTGGATGTGGCTATCACTGCGGCTGGAAAGCCGTGCCTGAAAAGCACTCGGGTTTGGATGGCTGTGGAACGGTCTGGTTTGAGATAAGTTAGTCAAGTTGTCAAAAGAGTTTCCAGTGTTTGTAACTGTGCCAGCAGGACCGGAGAGATTATTATTATTTCCACTATTTACAGAACTGTTAGAGTCACTGGTTGTCTGTGAGACATGAGATACTGGTATGCCACCAAGAGAACCACTAGAGTCACTCCGTATAGGAGCACGATGCTGGAGTTTTGTGAGGCTACTTATTGAGCTGTTTGAGTCACTATGGGATGGGGTGTAGCCCCAGGGGTGGGAGTGGGCTGAGCTGATACTATGAGCACTACTTGACTCGTGCAGACTGGAGGCAGACGCAGCATGTTGACTTGAGCGAACCTGATTCTGGGGAGAAGACTCAGAACTACTACTTGTCTCTTGTGAGGAGCTGGAGCGCTCCATGTGTTGTGCCATTTGCCAGCTTGTTGTGTGTTGGTTTGATGTGTTGGTTGGTGTGTTAGAGGAGGAGTGGGACGGTGTGACAATATTGACAGCACATGATCCAACACTGCTGTTATTATTATTGTTGATACTATTTACATTGTCTGTAAGGATGGTGTTTGAGGAATTGTTGCGATAGATAACTGGACTAGGCATGCCAGTAGAAGTCCTTGTAACCCTATGAGCAACTGCAGGACTAGAATGAGTTGAGCCTGGATGAGTTGAGCCTGGACTTCCTGTTGATGTACCATGATAGACACGTGGAGAGACAGCTGGGCTTGTGGTCATCTGAGCGGGTCTTTGCTGGACATGACCAGATTTATTTGTTGTGATGCCCCCACCTCTGTGGTGAACTGGTAGCAGTGGAGGCTGCCTTGGGCTACTGCTAGACTGGGGTTGGGAAAACTGTCGCTGAAGGCTGCTCACACGACCAGCTCGAGTACCAACAGTTGGACCTAAAGCTTCCCTAGGAGGTAGAGGAGGACTATTGTCATTGACAGTTCCTTTATCTTGCTGTCTGTGATGAGCACGAGGAAATGTACTGCAACCGTTCAAACTCCCGGCTGACACAGAATTGTACGATGAATTTTCTCCTACACCTGTCCCAGATGATAAAGATGTAGATGAAGTTTTTGAAGAAGACTGATGAGATGATGACGGCGATATGAAGTTAGATGAGGACGAGTGGACAAAGTTCCCTGAACCACTTCCACTGAGCAAAGAGGAGAATTGATTGTTCAAACTGTCTTCTTCACTACTAGAGCTACTTAGCTGTGATAACTTCTTTAGTGGAGCTATAGAGGAGTTGTAGTCTGAGGAGTTTGTGGTGTTGGAGGTTGATTTGATGGTTGGTTTCACAGCTTGCACCAGCCTCCTAACTCCTCCCCCATCATCTGCATCTCTTCCCCCACCAGCATCCCCCTCCTCACTGCTGCCAGAGGAGTCACTGGACATACGTCTGACTGTCCGGGCCTGCCCGACAGAAACACCATGATGTAAGCCAAGACCACCTGGTCCACTACCTCTACGTAAAGCTGAGCTGGTTGTAGTCTGTCTTATATGCTGCTGCTGTAGTTGCTTATGTTGCTGGATCCTGAACAGTGGGTTAGCAAAAGCAAGTGGCTGGTTTTGAGTTCGAGGCTGGGGTTGTGGTTGTTGTGACTGGGATTGAGCCTGTCAAAGAAAACAGACATTTGTCAGTATAGAGCAATGTCAACAATTTCAACAAAACTTAAAACACAGAGAAACATTTTCTCAAATAGAGCATTTTATTATATTATATTTTATTTCTTTTCCAGCAAGAACATTTATATGTACTGGGACTTCTAACAGGCAAAACATGTGGGAAATATTGAAGGAGAAATTATCAATTTCTTTGTTAAAGATAAATGGCAGAGTAAAGTTTATTCTATTGTTCTTGATGCAGGTCAAAGGTCATAGATAATAGAAAACTGAAACTTTCAGAAACAATAATCAAGAATTATAAGAATCCTATGAGTTATGTATTGGTTATGTCCCTTACACCATATACTGGAGGCCAGATTTTCTCTAATTGGTTTGCCTCTTGGGCAGAGCTTTAATTACTATTGCTTGACATTTCTAGAATAATGAGTGTGAACTTAATATGCAGTGAGACCGCTGGTAAAATCACATTTCTTAGAAAGTCTCAGGTATGACCTGGCTTGGACTCAAACACCCAACCTTCTGCTACAGAGGTGGTTACTTATGCCACTCTCCGATCCAAGCAATTACAGAGAAGGGAAACATTTTGCCAAAAAGATGTTAAGCAGCAACTTACAAACTGCCTCTCGTTCAATTTTCTCATCTTTACAAAAGAAATGTGAAAAGTTTGAATATATGTGAACAGTAAGAGATGTTCCTTATAAAATTTGTCATTCCTTGTATGTTAAAAATACTATCACCACTAGAAAATGTCCGAATAGCCTGTTTTAATTAGCCATTTTAAACAACTACAAGATTTCTTTGAAATAACTACAAGATAAGCCGTAGTTTTAAGCAGCTACAAGAAAACTTCTATAACACTCACAGGAGGACTGTAGTGAATGATAGGAGATTTGGACAATTCTCTAGTCATTTCTCTACTAGTGGTGGTCTCCCCTTGGTTGATTGTCTCCCCTTGGTTGGTTGTGTCCACCGGAGAGTTTGACTGTGACTGACTCTGGGTGAAGGATTGGTAGCCTGATGATGCCACAGTAGAAACCTGGCCAATAGAGACCTGAACATGAGAATATGGACAATTGTGTGGGTGATCAGATGAAATGATAACATGATAACGTACAGTAAAAAATGATTATTAGTTCTCGACACCCAGTATTACATACTTGTGGAGAGTATGTGAATGGTTGGTTTGTGTGTCTGTCTGTGAACACGATAACTCAAAAAATATATAACTCATTGCCGTAAACTCTTGTACGATGTTGTAAATCAACACCACGAAGACCCCTATTTAATTCCAGCAATATCTGTTAACAATTGACAGAGTAAGAGAATTTAAAGTATTTAACTATATGTTCCAATGCACACGGATGTAATCAAATATTTCCTTCAGTCTCAAACACGTTTTGAACACGGAAGAAGAAACATGATACAGTGATTGGACATGGAGTATTTCTCTATCATTCTTTGGTAAATACTTTAAATTCCCTTACTCTGTCAATTGTTAACATATATTGCTGGAATTATATAGGCGTCTTCGTCTTTTTGATTTACAACATCGTACAAGATTTTACGGCAATAAGTTGTATATTTTTTAAGTTAATGTGTTCACAGACAGACAACAAACCGACCAATCACATACTCTCCACAAGTATGTAATACTCTGTGTCAAGAACAAACAGTTTACAATTTTGCATAATTCAGAACGAATGATTGTCAAATTGATTCTAAACTAAAGTAAACAGCTGTTAAACCGAAAACACTTAAACTGAAACTATTGCTAAATTGACATAACTTAAAATTCACTTTCTTTGTAATTTTTTGATAAATACAATTTCAGAACTGAAACTATGTCAAAACCAAAACCTAAGATCTGTCCTATTGATTTTGGTTTAAGCGTTGTTAACCATACTCTTCTTACATATGATGATGGTAACCCAATTATTACCTGACTTCCTGTAGCATCCTCTAGTGAAGAATTCTGTACGTCCTCGTCAATAAAAGGAATGAGGTCAATGTAATCCCCATTGATACTGTCAAGTCTGGTCCATGTATGGCCAACAACACGACCTGCATCTTCATCTTTAGAAGATATTGTGGCAGCAGAGATACCGTTAAACCTTGGTGTAACCTCCCCACTATCTACTTGTCTGCCCCTGTTAGCCAGCGCTGGGATGTCGTCGGTAGACTCGCCACATTGTCTTAACATATCAATGAGAACCTCTGTGGGCGATGACGCTGTCATTGTCTTCGCTGTCATTGTCTTCGCATGTGAACCACCTTTAGTTTTGTGCGGTGTCTGTTGAGAGACGTCTCGTGTGGCGATAGGGACGTGTATCAAATTATCATAAATCTGTGACTTCCTATTTGTCTTTTTCACCTGTTGACCTTGACCTACTGTAGGGTCATCCATTGCGTTAGACACGTTGTTTAGGATGTTACTAAGAGTCTCAAATTTCTTGTCTGATGTCTGTGAACAAGAAATGAGAAACGAGAATGTTTAACATTAGGATTATTTCTGGGGGAGACGTTCATAAAAGGACAGATAATTAAAGTGGTAGAAAATGGGGATATTTATATCTCTATCTATCATTGAGAAATGAGAAAATAGTCTTAAAATGTAAAATAGGAAATTGGCTGAAATTTACAATGCAACAAAAGATAATTTTCAAAGTAAAGCTGAAGTGATCAAATCTGAACAATTGCCTTTTTGACCCAACAAGGTATTCTTTATTACTATAATAATATTTCAAAACAAACCTGAACCACACTTACCTCTGGATATTTTCCCATACAGTCCAGCAGTAAAGAATGTAAGACAGACAGTTCTTTACCAAGGTCAATGTCACCGTCAAACTCCAAAAATTGATTTCCTGCATCACGACTCTAAAGTCCAGAGAGAGGAAAATATTATTAAAATTAGTCTTCAAGTAAAGAAATAGAGAAGAATGGTGAGGAAAAATATGTCTTTGTCATTGTAAAGACCTGAATTACCTCAAACATGAAAATTGTAAACACACAATCAGCATATTTTAACTCATATTGATAAGGGATTGATAAATATTTGTGTCATACAAATGATAAGTTAGTGAAATACTCAAGATGAGTTACCAATATAACCAGAAGAAGAAGAAGAAGAAGGAAGAAAGAAGAAGAAAGAAGACATACATTGTTCAGAATCTCTTAATGCTGCCACACAAAGGATGTATAACATCTTGAGAAAAACCTATAATATTGTTTTGTTCAACAGCAGATGCTACAGATTGTGGTTAAAACTTGTTTGTAATACTTTTATACTTTAAAGAAACTATATGACACTTGTCTTGGTCTAACTACACCATGCCCTATCCCTATCCCTGTCCCTATCCCTATCCCTGTCCCTATCCCTGTCCCTATCCCTGTCCCTATCCCTGTCCCTATCCCTGCCAGGGAGCACATAAAGTGTGTGCTTAGACAACTGTGGACCTTTGCCAACAGAACAAATACAGTTGAACTTGCTCTAGGCGACCAGTGATTATCAGCAGCCAAACTGGTCACTTACTGCAAGTCGGCTCTTACAGGGGTGTAGGTGTAATTAAGAAGAAAAACAAGCAGCTTACCGCAGGTGGCCGCTGAGCAAGTTCAACTGTAATATTATTTAAAAGGTATGAACCAAAGTGCCTAATGCCTGTTGGGTGTTTCAGTTTTTCATTTCCTTTCATCTTTCCCAAAAATGTCAGAAGTATTAGAAAAAAGTAATAAAAATCTACCTTTTAAATGCCTCTATAGACAAGAGGCCTGCATTTAGAGATATTGACTGTGTCTTTGTCAATGTTAATTATATAGGCCTTCTTGTCTCTAAACAGTGCATTTATATCTAAATAATTTTGAACATGTTTGATACAAAAATGTTGAAAGACACTAACAAAAGATATGATTACAAACTCACAGAAATTTTGAGTAGAAAACTGTTCATGTTAGGAGCTTCTCTCTCCACAAAGGTATTCATAAAGGTCATGAACTCTTCTTTACCACCAAACCTGAGAAAGATGGATTCAATCATAGGCTTTATTTTAAAACAGTGCTATAAATACTACATAGAAATTATGAAAATTTTAACAACTATTTGGGTTATAATCAACAAGATTTTGATAAATAAATAAAATGATAGCGTAAACAAGAAACAACTCCAGCAATTCTTATACCCTCAATAACAATAGGCATTCTTATACCCTCAATAACAATAGGCATTCTTATACCCTCAATAACAATAGGCATCTTATACCCTCAATAACAATAGGCATTCTTATACCCGGAATAACAATAGGCATTTTCTAAATGCAAAAAAGAATTACATTTAAACATTCAGATGTTGTTTAAATGCATCAAACATTAAACATTAAAAACGCAAAAGCAATTATTTTAACAAAATCATTAAAGTGATTATCTCTTTATAACACCCAGAACAAACTAAGGACATTTCTCTAAAGAACATCCGACTATAGAACATCATAGAACACTATAGAACATCCGACTCACTGTGTAAAGTTTGCCAAAGTCTGTAAAGTTTTTGCAATCAATGTAAGATTCCTGGAAGCTCTTTCACCAGGATATTCTGAAATAGAAAATATATATATAGAAACCCATCTAAACGGCTCATACTTAAAAGAAGTTTATTGCCTAAAAGTGATCGCATAGGAAAATAACCAAATTTGAGGAATTGATTCTTTAAAATATTTGATAAAAGAAAACTTCAGCAATTAATTAAAGAGAATGTGTGGCGATGATGATGATGATGATGATGATGATGATGATGATGAATGTGTATAGAAAACATTTTGGGCATCAGGTCAGTACTAAGATAAACAACATAGATAAAATATTTTAAAATAAAATACAACTGTATCTATTACATATTGGAACCATATGTGACGCAATATGGCAAATCAGTACGGAATAAGAACACTGGAGTTGTTCAGATGTTTGACAAAACATGCTGTTAACTGTTAGGAAATCTATTTTCATAATCTCATAAACCAATGTCTTTTTTATCACTTGAAATATACAAAAAAACAAAACATTTAAATGGTTTTATTGACGCTTTTTTATTGCACTTAAATGCTTAAAACTTTGAAAACCTTGAAACCTGTTGTCTTGAATTAAAAGGTCTTTCTCACACTAATAAGTGATCAGTGAGTTTATCTTCTTTTTTTCCTTCTTTGAGATGATCAATAATGAAATAAGCATAAAAGATTGCATTTGTAAATGATCATCAACAATAACATGTCACATACCAAGAATGTCACCTCTCACTTCAGTAACAATGTTCATAATGTCACCAGCTATGATCGATTGACTTTCTTTTGTACAAGAAAATAGCTAATAATAACTTTTATAACTTAATGGTGTCTCCCCCCCCCTCCCACCATGTATAGAACAAGTTTTAGTTTACCCTTGACCTAGTTTACTGTTGACCTAGTTGGCTTTGTCCGAGTCCCATAAACCCTCACAACTACAACAGTTTAGATGTACTGACCTTGTGTTAGGTTGAAAAGACTTGGGTACAAAATGGCGGGACACAAGAATCGTAGAAATATACAACCACTGATGAGATTATCACTGAAGTCTGTTCTGTTTATGTCAGTACAGCAAGACCTCAGTGTGGAGAACACTTCACGTAACTCACTGAAATAAGGAAAGGGAAAAAGGGAATTTTATTATGACTTAATAACTTGTTAATAAAGAGGTGAAATACACCAATTTATTAATTCTTTATACACTGGTAAATAAAGAGGTGAAATACACCAGAAAGGAATTTTTATATTAGATTTGAAACAAGTGAAAAAATACATCAATGAAGAAATTTCGCATATCTGGGATCTTTTAAAGTCAAACGTAAATCAATGAAATATTGGGGGAAAGGGATTTAGAAATAAAATACAGAAGAAGAAGGTAAAAGATATCAGAAAAGGAATTTTTATATAAGACTAAGACTTGAAACATGTGTGTGGGGGGGGGGGGAATAAAAGGAGGAAATTTTTTGCATATATTAATTAA
>JAUUEB010456843.1:0-11802 GCA_032362205.1 Clione limacina | reverse complement strand
CTGCAAAGTCTTCGCGAAAATACTCTCCTCTTGAAGGAAACCCCCTTTCAAAACCCACGCGCTTTCCACCCTTCGTCTATTTGGTCGTTACGCTCCCTCTCATTGCAATTTAATCATTACAAATATTCAAAAGTGGCAGTGAAAAACTCAAATTGTCTACAAAATTATAGTTTTTTTTAAAAGTTGTAAACACCAGGTGCTATCTCTAAGAATCAGCTCAGCAGAAGACGAAAATTACAACCCGGGGAAAAAGTCCATTTGGGTCATTGGAGGAGATGTCGATTATTACAAATGATCGCTTTTTTTAATTATTTTGACAAGCAACACAAATGAAAACTGCAGAGACCCCCAAAGGTTTGTACCTTAGGTATATAGAGACCTTTTAAAATTAGAATGGGAATTTTTTAAATCGTGGTTTTTGCTGGCGAGGTGAGCAAAGATTAGTATGAATTCTCAAATAACCCCTAGACCAACGAACCTACATCTATAAGATATACAGAAGGTTATTTTAATATCCATTATCCATGGCACATCCCTGTTCACTAATTAAAACAACAAGATTTAAGGCTGTGAAAATCAGAACCTTCAAGATGCTTTCAAAACGCACCATTTTGCCTTAAATAATTCAAAAGTTACCAGGGTCCTGTCTGATTCACATACTTTTTCAGTGGATTTTAGTGTGCTTACATTGAGAGTTGTGAAATTAATGAAGAAATCAAAATCAAATCTAACCTGTTGCTCTAAATTATGGAAAACATCAACACTTTTCTTTCTATACAAGGCTTCTTTCATCTCCATCTTCTTCTTCCTCTCCTCTAGTTCACCTTGCTTCTTAGAGAACTGCTTGACAGTGTCTTCATGCTCCTCACTCAGCAGACGTACTCGTTCTTTGATGTCCAGTGTATGTAGAAGTTCTTTCTGAGCCAAGCCTTCAGGAAGACAGCATATTAATAGTGAAGTAACAAATAAAGTCACAAGCTATAATAGAGGATTTTAAAAGGGGCTAAGCAAAACTTTTTAAAACGCAGAAGGTCAAAGTTTTTTTTAATAAGACTAAGAGACAAAAGAAAACATTTGAAATGAGAAAAGGAAAAGAAATTTCAAAAATGTAAAATGGATTGACATAATTATTAACATTAAGTAAGAGGCAAAATGCGGAGTTGTCAACAAGTTAAGATCATAACAAACAAACAAAATCTGACTTAAAATCACACAGACAAATTGAAACTGGTTAATACATTCAACCTTCGACTTAACATATTTGCCATACTGCTCTGTTCAGCTCAAGTTCAGTTATGATTTAGACCCAATTGCATTCTTGAATATTTTATAAAGTTTGGCTACGTTCAGTATTGAGCAATGAACTTTTCAAAATACTTTGACTAGAGTTTTCTAAATCCTGTTAGATGAGTTTATACCTAGAATTAAATCTAACAGTGAGTCTTTTTCCTCGAGCTAGCTACAGAAGTGTATGCAATTTTCTTACCTTTCAATTTCCCTTCTACAGACAATCTCCTTTCTCTTATTTCCTTTCCAAGTTCTCCAGCAATGGGTGGAGTGACCTCCCCTTCACTGAGTATGTGAGGGGTAGTTGTGTCACTCCCATCACTAGAGAAAGATGTTGCCTCTGTCTGACAAAGAGAGTCTTCCATGATACTCTGGTCTGTGGCTGTTGACGTTGAGATGCTACCTCGCTGAACCTTGTGGAGCTCACTATGAAGTTTTCTTTGATCTGGGGACCAAAATTTAAATGTCTTTTATAAAATCAGGAACATTTCAGCTCTTTAAATGACGATCTAATAATCAATGCCTAGCTAAATATTCAGGACACTTAGTAGATGTCCTCTGACACATTGATAATCAAATACAATGACATACACAAAAATTGAAAAGGTAGACAAGCATGATAAGTAAAGAAATATCATTATAGATCAGAGCTTTGATAAAAGATAGTTTACAGATATCTTCCCACACCCTACCAAAATGTAAAGGGGCATTTCCCTGTAAATTGCAACTTTGTTATATTCTTGAGGTGAAGTTACTATAATGAATAGGAACATCCCTTAATTACTTCTTAGGAAGCAGAAATGAAACAGGTATGGCTCCAAGAGGTGTATTTGGAAATGAAACATTGTAAAGCAAATTAATCATCCTTAATGCAGTATTAACCTACATGCTGTTTATCATACATTACCATTACTAATACAACTAATTGATATTTCTTCTTTCTGTAGCTTTGAACAAGATACCCCCTCAACCTCCCACTATGGAAACAAAAGCAAACCGTCACTTTGCAGGCTATAACAGAGTACCCCCTGAATCAGAAAAATGGCCACTGTTTGGTTTAAGGGAAGCGCCAAAGTATTTAACACGATTGCAGTGTGTTATGCAATATAAATACAAAACAGTTTCATTCAGAGTGTTCCTAACAAGTTCACTTTGTTGTGTTAGTAGTTGGTATTTAATACAAACAAACAAACAAACAAACAAACAAACAAACAAACAAACAAACAAACATACAAACAAACAAACAAACAAAAAACTACATGACTTACAATTTTCCTCCTCTTGTAACAGTTCTCTTCTTCTTTCTGCCACATAGGCCTGAGATGCTTCTTTCTCCTGCATGGACACTTCTGCTAGACGTGCCAGACGTATTCGTTCAGCCTGTAGTTCTTCCTTCTGTTTTTCATGTTGTGCCCACATCTTCTCCTCAAGCTCTTGTCTTTCTTCCTCTTTCTTCTCAACTTCATATCTTAGTTTGTCCAGTTCAGATCTGTTGGTCAAAGAAAAGAGTTTGAATTTATTCTTCTGCAATCACTATTATAAAATCATAATCCATTACACAGAATAGAGGAATAATTCAGACAAATCAATAACGGTAATATTATATGGAGTTTTGTTAAATCAAGATACAAATTTAACATCTCAATACCAAATCACCAAACAGTTGTATAAAAAAAATCAGATAAACTTCTTAAATGTTGAGTTGATTGAACTAAAATCGTTAATGGAGACTTTAAATTTACCAACACTTAAACATAAGTGGTGTTTGTGGCCTTGTGGTAAGACTGTCAGACTAGCTATCCGAAGGTTACTGGTTCGAATCCTAAGGAAATCCTGACACTTTGTTCTTTAAGAAGTCAATTTTCCAAACACACATTTCCTCACCAAGGTGGAAATTGCCATAAAATTCTAAACTTTTGTTTGAATAACACATAACTGTGCATAGCAACTCTGAAGCTATGCATATTATGGTGTAATCAATTGTTTCGTTATGGTGTAATTATGTATATTCATACTATGAACAACTTAGGTTCGACGGCACAAGCTACCTTCAAAATTGAGGAAGTTTTAAAAAAATGATTATGTTATGTCAGAAAAATTGTCACATCACAACAGGCTGCATTTAACTACATATTATATTTAATTTTTCAGTCCAGACCGCATTTAAAAATAAATTCATATCTGGTGTGACGTGAGGTTCCACATTTTTTCTATAAAAAACACATTTTAATATTGTTTTGGACAGGCTGTCTATTTCATTGAATGGGAAAACAATTTCCCCCTGATAATTAATTACTTGATGTAGGTGAATTACCATATTATATATATTTTCTTTCGATAACACACAGAATAACTAGATCTACCTGAGACGAACTAGCGGATCAGCTGTAGGTTTGAATTCATCTGACGTATCCATGATGAATAATTGTGAAACAACGTAATCTTTAAAGCCTTCTAAGAATATCAGCCACACAACAAGATATTTTGGAAGACTATAATCTTCTTAATATCAAATCAACCAAGGTAAATAATCCAACACGAAAGATCCTTCCATACGAAAATTAGACTCGACTTCATGCTCTATAAGACACCTCGAAATGCAATGCTCATGTTTTAAAACATCACTTAGTCGTTAATCAACACAAAGCTTGTCCATGAAAGGAATTTAAAATTGAATGAAATCATCGGCATCTCAGTGAATAGATACTTGTAATCAATATGTTAGTCTGTGCAATTTAATCCTTCATTGATTAGAAACACATCTAGTAGTACAGCCGTACAGCCTCTTGGAATCGCTGGAAATACCTCGGTACACGATGGATCAATGCACTAATTGTTGTTGACCTATTGAAATGAAAGACCGTAACCACGTTTATTGAAATCAATTGATGAACAAACAATCCCATATATCGAATATTGTCTGATGAATGGATAACACTTAGATCATATTGTGACAGTGCGGTCAGATGGAATAGTTTTATCATATTACAAATAGTATTAGATAGGATGAAGTAACGAACACAATCTCGCTCGTTTTATCAAGACAATTTATGCAAAGTAATTTGTAGCAAAAAGATGATTTACAACAGAATTAGAAAAGTCGGATCTTAAGTTGTGTGTCCTACACATCAAAGGAGATAAGGAACTAACCACAAAGGTAGACAGTAAAGTGTTTGAGTAGCAGAGAAAGGTCAAGGAAAATAAAAATTAGATACCGACTCATAGATTTAAGGGTTCGTAACAGAGACCAGGCAGTGTATTGTAATAAAGAACATCAAAGGCAACAAAGCAAGATATGCGCGCTAAGAAAACACCACATGATTAAGAACTGAGAACAGCTTTAAATGTCTTTAATGAAATGATTGTCTACCTTATAACAAACAGATTGATTCGCTGATGCGATTGAAAATATAAGATCACACATGTTATTTAGTAATCACAATTTTTCACTGAACTCTGAAAAATCTAGTCGAAAAAAGAACTTTTCCAGGAATATCATTTCTATACACACAATTTATGTCTCATGAAAAAATTATCTAACTTCCGGTGATGACCATAACCGTTTTCAAATAACATTGATCAATATCAAACATGGCATCAGAAGTTCATACGTCAACACTTGGCTACTGGGTATTTACAAAAAATTGTCACGATGCCAGTAAACCCCTATCGGTCTGGTCAGATCGTTATTATTTAATGAAATCAATATCCTACAGCTCGGTGATTTTTATTGCATGTTGTTTACTACGTAAACGTGACCGCTTTTTGCAGGTAACGATCATGACCATGGACCAATAACCACATTTATGCCCCAATAAGATACAAATGATCGTTGATTAGTTCAAGAGATTCGAAAGATAAATCACAGCAATTTGGCAAGGAGATCAACATTACTCTGTCTATAGTCTATACGTCATTCCTGCGTTGGAATAATCTGGATCATTATATCGTTATCAACCCAATAATCAGTATCTTTTAGCAAACAGTTCTGACATGTGTAACAATACAGTGTTGGTTGACTTAAAACACAATGTCACTTAACATACCTCACTATTTTATTTTAATCCCCGAGATTTAAAGAAAAATATCGATCTTACGGTTGAAATAGATCTATACAGACATTGGTCATCTATCTTGACGCCGTATTAGATATACAAGTTTGAAAGGTTGTAATTTATCTATCTCATGTATGACGACATTGACTGTGGAATTCCGGGGGCAGAAACGATAAATATGATTGTTGGAGATTTTTTATATCACTTATATCGAACTAACATGAACTGTCGACGTCACTGCATAACTGTTATCTAACTTCTTTATTTAAAAGACCAATATTTGTGCATATAACTTATCTGCCATTGTCCCACGACATTCGACATTCAAGGGGTTCATCTAGCTGTGTTAAAAATATCATTACAAAAAAGCTGGGGCCAATTTCACATTTGAGGCCTGGGGCCACTTTCACATTTGAGGCCTGGGGCCACTTTCACATTTGAGGCCTGGGGCCACTTTCACATTTGAGGCCTGGGGCATCTCATGCTGCATTGGGCCCTGATTACCATACACACTTGGTTAATGTTACACAACATTGAAATACACTGCTGTACTGGTTCAATTGTGTTAACAGATCCAAAACACAATTTGCCTACCTACTGGGAACCTTATAGGTTATATCTTGAAGGAATGTTAAAAAGATTCAAAGTATAGCTAAACAGAAAAAAAACATACATTTGGCCATGGAAAATGTGGAGTCAGATTGCAATAAAGGCAAGGAAAATGCTTCAAAGCAGGGGAAGCTACTTACTTTGCAGCCTCAATTCTTTCAGTCTCATTACAAAACTTGTCTGCAAGCTCCAAGCTGTAAAGGGAAGTAACAAACATGCAAGGGTAAGCATTGGGCATGCAATTATTTAAAAGATTCACATCTAATTTTCACAGTTTCGTGCATCATGCAAATTTACTCTTATAAAAAATGTATCACAAATTTATCGCACACATGTGTCACACGAGCAACATAAAGGAAATATGTCCTGAATATCTTTTAATAAATGTTATTTTATTCACAATGAGTCTTGATCGACACAAAAGTATAGACCCGAGGCTAACTGAAGGTCTATTTAATGTGTTCATCCTAACTGTTGAATCGATACATTGAATTCTCATCAATTTTAATGGCGGGCTGGAAATAAATCTCGTGTTTTAAAACGAGAGGGATGTTTGTTATCTTCTTTAGTTAACTATCTTTGCTCTAGACTTCCTGTAAGCCCGACTATGCCCAAAGAATAATAGGGTAGACAAAATGTGCTGAATTTTGCACATAAAGTTTGTAATTACCCATTTACAAATGAGACAATTTTGCTAATTTGCATGAATATGTCATGTGTGTTAAGACGTTATTAACATCACCTCATGTGTTTGTCTTAAGCTATTGGTGTGAAATAATTAACAATAATAAAATACATTTCTTCTAAACTGGCGATAAACATACAGTTAAGTTGAACATGAATCAATGGGAATACTAAACTTGTTATTGCCATACCGGTGACTATGAGCTTATATGCATGGAACTTCAATTTGATAGCCTTATAATTCAAGACATTTATGCAACCTGATGACGTGTAATGTTACTTTAAAAAACCATAAAGACCATGGAAAATATAACATTGATATTTATATGTAAATGGTTGCAGAAACACACTCAAAAACGAAATACTTATACAGATGCCCCAAAAATCGAGAAAACGATTCAACGCCATTAAAGCTACTGGTTTATAAATATTTATCAAAAACAAAAATTTGATGTTTCATTACCTAAAACAATAATATCTCATGTATTTCTTATGTCTTAAGATCCGAGTAAGGGTCTTAATTCAACCACGGTACCACTGAAGTTAGTATAGGGTTGGGACTTGCTGCAGTTTGGATCTTTATTCAACCTTGAAAATGTTGAAGTTGAGATCTTTATTCAACCTTGAAACTGATGTAGTTGAGATCTTTGTTCAACCTTGAAACTGCTGTAGTTGATATCTTTGTTCAACCTTGAAACTGCTCTAGTTGAGAACTTAATTCAACCTTGAAACTGATGTAGTTGAGATCTTTGTCCAACCTTGAAAATGCTGTAGTTGAGATCTTTATTCAACCTTGAAACTTGAAACTGCTGTAGTTGAGATCTTTTATTCAACCTTGAAACTGCTGTAGTTGAGATCTTTGTTCAACTTTGGAACTGCTGTAGTTGAGATCTTTGTTCAACTTTGGAACTGCTGTAGTTGAGATCTTTATTCAACCTTGAAACTGCTGTAGTTGAGATCTTTGTTCAACTTTGGAACTGCTGTAGTTGAGATATTTATTCAACCTTGAAACTGCTGTAGTTGAGATCTTTATTCAATCTTGAAACTGCTGTAGTTGAGATCTGTATTCAACCTTGAAACTGCTGTAGTTGAGATTTTTGTTCAACTTTGGAACTGCTGTAGTTGAGATCTTTATTCAACTTTGGAACTGCTGTAGTTGAAATCTTTATTAAACCTTGAAACTGCTGTAGTTGAGATCTTTATTCAACCTTGAAACTGCTGTAGTTGAGATTTTTGTTCAACTTTGGAACTGGTGTATTAAGGATCTTTGTTAAATCCTGAAACTGCTGTAGTTGGGATTTAAGCCTTTCTCTATTATCTTACAGATAATGGAGTGCTGATTTTTATACAGAGAGTGTCAGGATCTGCCTTTTGAGATATCTCTCGGTGAAAAAATAAGTTATTTTCAGAGACAACACCTTGGCACCCTACCGTAAATAACAAGCGTTTCAAAAGCAGACACAGATATCACAACACAACAAATATCAAATTCATCACATTTTACACATGTTATCAAGGAAAATGTTTGAAATAAAAAAAAGGCTGCTGGCAAAATTAATTTGAAGACCATGAAAATGTTGTAAGTAATGTTACAATGTGTGAGACAGATAAAAATAAGAATATTGAGCTTAACATTATTTTCCCTCTCCTTTTGGATCTTAGAATTAAAAGATGTGCATACTAAGAAACAATAAAATGTCCAACTAGCGAAATGGAAGTAAAATGAGTGAAGCATTCATAAAAATCATAATACGTCGAAATACAGGAAATATAATTGCCATTTTCATCTGAAATCTCTTAGTTCCCTTTCAGAGCCCTGAAGATGGTGACATGACTGCCATCAAACTATTTAATCTTGTACATATGCTGTCCTGACTTACACACCAAAATATGACACAGATCTTTGGCTTTGACCTAGGGTTAACTTTGAATTTCGAAACAAATTATGTAAACCTTTTAGATATGACCTAAAAATGCAGTATGTACAATATGTTAGGGACACAGAGGGTTTAAAGAGTTAGAAAATGTTAATATATTACATAAAAGGTATATGGGGTGAGTGTCCTGATACTTTAATGCTAATGTTTTTAAAATTTTATAATCAACAAAATAACACTTAACAAATAAACGTGTATATCATAACTTAAGTTATCTCATATATCAATGGATGAGTATCCAAAACATAATGCAAAAAACAGAACAATCAATCTAATGAAATAAAATACGATCAGTATCTAAAATATTGTTTTCTTGAAGCTCTCCTGCAAATATCCACAATCTATATAAACTTGTTACACATCAAAGTACTAAACAGTGCAATTATATCTCTAACACTTTTGTGATCTTTTTACCAGAACACTTTTAGCTCATGAGACTTTAAACCCTATCTTCTAAGACTTATTCAGAATATATATCATGGTAAATGGTTATATAAAGATTGTGCTAAAAGTAAAACTAAAACAAGTCTTTTTCCAATATACCTAAAACGCCAATTCCAAACATAAGAAAGACTTTGGAAATATAAATTCATGCCTGGAAATATAACAATTGATATAATAAATGAGTCTTAAGTGTGTAGTCTTGTGTCCTTTAATGTATCAGAAACAGGAAATGGAGCAGAAAACAGTCTTCAGAATCGGGGATCCCAGTGAACAATCAACTGATTCAGTGATCAACTAACAAGCTTTCTTAAGCCATAGAAAAGTTATAAAAATTAATATTGACACACTTCAGTTTTTAGACACTTCCATGATGTGCATATACAGTATAACTGATACAACTCATTCTATTACTATTACAACATAATTATAAATTCTATATTAAAAGTTTGCTTGAAAAGGGGTCAATCCACTGAAAAATTAAAATTACCACATTTGATTCACAACAGCAGTACAGATAAAAGCATGCAGAACAACATAAATGAAATTTTCAAAGTGAAAACAAAAACATGCAAAAAAAACACATAAGAATTTTGCAAGCAAAAAGCATAAAAAATATATATGTTTGATAATATCCTCTGTCCACCATGTAAATAATATAAATATATAAGGTCCAAAAGCTCCCATCTACTTATACCTATTGTCCCAAATTAAATTACCGCCAAATAAAGTGGAATAAGAAAAATAGGAAATCTGTGCCAATATTCAAAAACCAACAGATCAAAAGTTATATCTAAACAAAATCAGGTTAAGTTGATAGCATTTTAAATCATAAGCATGAGTTTGACAAGCATTAAAAATCTTTTTCGGAACCTATCACTTTTAATGTGATAAATTCCTGAAGAGCGTGTGTTGAAAATTTGAAGAAGAGTTCAGGGTTTAAAATATTGGAAACAATCGTTCAATGAACAAATCTGAGTATTGTGTCAACACCCAAACTAATTGTTCTGTTTAATGTTCAACAATTTATGTGTCAACAGATTTACTTGGCGGTATCATAACTTGGGACATGCGGGGCATGTATATAAAGTATTTGCTGCTGCAACCTCGAAGCTAGAACAAAACTTACCAAATACCAGCTGAATCCACGCTGCCAGCAAAAGAGTAAGTTTATTGTATGTATGATCTATACTTTGATAAGTCCTTGATTCTAATCATAAAAAACCTTCTTCCTAGATAAAAAAAATCCCAACAGTCAACAGTTGAATCTGTTATCATTGTGACAAATATTGATTACTATTTAATAGCAAATTTAAGCTTGATGTGGATTGCAGTTATTCATATTTACTCATGCATAGCACAACATGCATGAAATTCATCCCTCTTTAGATCAGAGATCATTAACAGTCAATCCAATCACATATATTTATCATCTTTGATTAATTAATAATATTGAAAAGAAAAATGTTTTGTTCTTGAGCTGAGAAAAAGTCATAGTTCTTCACTAATTTAAACGTCTCAGAATGTTTTTCTAAATATAATGTTGTGGGTACTTTACAATAAATCTTCAAGAAGTCTTCTCATGTTTTCCTATATGTTTCAATATGTGTTCTTAATTAAACATTTTCTTTACTGAGAAGAAGAAATATATCTCTTATTATTCTTAAACAATGTAGTATTTGTATTAATACTATTCTTTATCCAAACTTTATACCAAGTTATAGATTTATAAATTGCTTTGAAATCAAAAGGAGAAACAAAAAAACAAAAAGGGATAAAGGGATGATCTTAAAATAAATTCTCTCACCATATTTCCAACTCAAATATTATTGACCCAGTTCTATGTCCAAATAAAAGTTGCTCAACCCAAAGAGACAAATAAAAAATAGTGCATTACTCACTTGGGGTTGAAGGCAAGTTGTTGTATTTGTTGTCTACCACCAGACACAGAGAGCAGGTCCAAGCAGGAGCTATGAGTGCTGCTATCTCCTCCAAAGAAGTCTGGACTGCCAGGGAGCAACTATAATTAAGATGATTAAAGATTACTGTGAGATTTTTTTGACATTATGTTTAGGAAGTTTGAAGTCCTTAAATGTAAGTTCTCTGTCTAATGTATTATCAGAAGAAAACTTTCATGATGGTCGTCTCAAGTGGATAAAAACACAAAAATATTACCTAAATGACCATGATTATAACAAATTTTAAAATGAAATACTTCAAAAGACTAATATATTAATTATTTATTTTATTTTATAACTAAGGGAAGTACCTTATACATATCTTTTTTCACCACACACTTGTTATTAAATAAACAAGTAAGAAGTGAAATAAGATATTTATAAGGTACTACCCTCATCAATAGCAATATTGGGTATTATAAACAAAACCTTTTTTCGTTTTTCTCAGGGCATCTAAACTATCTTATAAATCAAAATAATTGTTTTCTGATCTAAAAAGTCAGCATTTTTTAAACGTTGTTTTACAAGCAGGACAAGAATACATTTTTTTATTTATCTTTCAGACCAATATTTGTATAATTCTATTGGGAAGAGAAACTCACCGAAGCTTGAGAGATGCTGGTCCGTCTATGCTCCCTGAGCCTAGCTGCCTGAGCAGGGTTGTTAAACCGAAACATGTTGATCCTACCCAAGAGAACAGTGTCACCTGCAAAATCAAGAGCAAAATATTTTCAAATTCCATGGATTTTGAAGAGGTTTTGAAGAGGTGCATGGTGGACATGGCTGGGGTGTGCGAAATGCTGAGGGAGAAAGAGTGCTGGAGTTTGCAGT
>JAUUEB010456732.1:0-11803 GCA_032362205.1 Clione limacina | reverse complement strand
TATTTATTGTTGATTAATGAAAATATTGAAAATTTCCCTCATTACTTTCTGTAAATGGGTGGACGCTAAACTAAGACACTACTTCCCTCGGCCTTATTTATTCAACGGTTTGGTTTAAACATGTGAAGTGTGCCTTTTTTATGATCTATTTATAAAATAATGAAAATATGAAATAATGAATAATGAAAATTTCCCTCATGGGTTTGAAATATGTCCGGACGCTAAACTATAACCTCTTTTCCAGTGGCCTTATTGTTTTTGTGTGTTATTTCTCTTCTAAAATGGTAACATTGTCTATTTTGAAAAATCTTTTTAAGTTGTGACCTTTTTATGTGTGTTAATCGGCTGTTTAAAGCTTAGGTGAGTGAGTGAGCGGCAATAGGGCCCGGCAAGGTAGTTTCAATTATAATTAACCAGTGAATAATCTCAGATTTCTTGAAGACGGTCGAAGTTACACGCAAAATGACTATTACATTTAGACTTGATAGGATAATTTATTAACATTTTGTCATTGAGTTTTCTAAACTCCAGGGATATGTATCCATTGATGTCACTTTATAACTCTCATATTCCCAGGGAACACTCTCCATGATATTTTTGGTTAAGACAGGAAATGAATTTGATTAATGTAAACAGACAGCGGAAGATTAAACACCCCCACTAAATATGCTATAGGTGGAACAAATTAAAACAAACTATTGTTATCTAATCAATTTCAGTGTGTGTGTGAAATGAACTTATGTAAGGAACCCTTATGTAATATCTACTTTTTGTTATAAATTATTTCATAATTTAAAACATGGAAGTACGATATGGTGCACATTTTCTTTTGCACGTCGATTAATCATTGATAATTCTGTAATAATGTGCACAGAACATATCCTCCTGATTAGCTCAGTCGACTAGAGTCCGGATTGACACCGCTTAGGTCGAGGGTTCGAGGACCGACAGCGACAAATTTTTCTTAATTTCCCAATACCATTAGTTTCAAATTTTCTTGGCGACATGATGACTGAAAGAAAGACAGACAGACAGAAAGACAGAGAGAGAGACATGGTCAATTGTTAAAGCCTCGCTCTATAGATAGCGTGGCTTAAAAAAAACAGGAGTTTAGGTCTTTCTGACATTTCTTTTAATTCTCATCAGCCTCTTAATCTGTTGTAATTAAAAGTGTGAGAAGTGAAATCTTTTGACTGGAGACATCACATATATGTAAATCACAATGAAGTAGAACTCCTTTGGAAAATGCTGATATGTTAAAATAACTCCATTGGATCATTATTCTAAAGTAGACACTTTATAATTTTTATTTTTTTGCACTGCATTGAGCAAATGACATGTAGAAGTGTTTTTTTCAAATTTGCTAAGTGTTTAACATCTTTATCAACACATGAAAGTAAGGTTCAAGTCGACGAATGTGCTACTTAGAAATTTTATGTGTTGCCACACAGAGAATGTAAGGTGTAGCACCACTCTTACATTGAACAGCCTTCCAAGGGAACTAAGTGAAATCGATAATTTCAATGCCTTCAAGAGATCTTTAAAGACATACTTATTTTGAAAAACTTTCAACTAGTAATTCATTCATAAAAGTGCAGGTTTTTAACAGGATTTATTCTCCACATGACACCCCACGGGACCTCTGTGTGACTACCCTGGGGAAGGCAGTTACCTCTTTGCAGCGTCCGGGAGTGACCCCTTTGCAGCGTCCGGGAGTGACCCCCTAGGCTTTTTATTTTTATTATTTTGTTAGTGATGTTCTTTGATGGGGACGACCGACTAGGGTGGATATTGTTCTTCTACCATGACCACTCTTTTTGGCATCCACCATCATATTCTCTTACAGAGAGAATTATCTGTGATATTTTGGATGTACATTTATCTTTATTTTAAAATGTATTAGTTTGCATAAGTAATATTAAGATGTATAATTTACTTTTTAACTGTATACTATGAAAATATTTATCATGTGATATGCCATTTTAAACTAGATATTTGTTGTTACCTTTGGATGTTCGGTGAGCGATTGTAAGTGAGATTTCTGTAACGCGCTTTGAGATTGGCTCTGCAGAGGGAAAGATTGCTGTAAATTAAATTATTATTAATAATTATGTCTGATAAATAAGAATATTTGGAAACATTTTGTGATAAAAGATAACATTCTGTGCATATTTTGTTAATTCAATAAACTTGTTGTTATTAGGACATATAATTTATATGTATGTATACATAAATATTATATATATTAAGTATTGCAAATGTTAATAGTAACTGTGATAATTTAAAAAAACAGTTTTACATACATTATAGCTCAATAAAACATGTTCTAAATTTTAATTGTACTTTTCTTTGAAGCTTTTTTCTTTTCTGATTCACTAAGATTATTTTACAATAATTTATTATAGAAATTTATACCAGGAAAGAAGGAAATGGAAGAAAAGGGAAGTTAAATATGTGATCTTCAGTGCATTATTTCCCTTAGCACCAAACAAATACTAAAACAACCAAGATATTGTGAATGATAATAAAAGCTGCTCAGATGTGAAATGAATTGTATACATCCCTTTCCGTTTTTAATAAGAGTATTTTTTTTATGCTGACCAAAACTCATGGGTAAATAAAAATCGTATTAATTTGTTTGATGTATTCACTGCTTCTGCATCATAAACAGTGTACATTGGTAGTATAGTGGTTAATACACTACATTATCATATTGAAGGTTTGGGTTTGAATCTACAGGGACTCCCCCAACTTTATTAAACAGAATAAATGGTGTAGGTAGTTTTGGTACAGGATGATCTGAAGAGGGCAATTATAAATCAGAAAGGAAACATCATTAGTGATTATTTTATAATACTTTTATTTATGTAAGGTTTTATAGGGCTACCAAATCAAAGAATTTTGAGCAAAATGTACACATACATTTATCAAGGTTTAAAGGGAAAAAAAGAATTATATTCTTCTTATTTGTACAGCATATAAGATAAAGATCCATTAGTAAAGAAACAATCAATAAACCTTTGTTGAAGCAATTATTTGTTGAAAGAAAATATACATAAAAGCATTTATTATATTCTAATGTCTATATTTTTAAATCAATATAAAAAAAAATTAATACAAAAATAGATGAATACAAACTGTGATCAACATGGAAAGACAAAGGGGAACAACCAAATTAAATAATAGAGGATAACAAATCAACAACTGGTTCATGTCTTTTCTATTGTTATGAACAAATATTCAACTTTTAACATTTCTGTTAACAGTCATTATCACATCATATACTAAGATCAAATTATATGTTTACACAGGCCTCATGATAGTCTGTAATAGCCACAAATTCACAAAAACAAAATAATGTAACACTAACTGTTTAAAATACATTTGTCTCTAGTATCCAAGTCCTATCCTATGAGAAAAGAGATGGGACTGGTTTTATTAACATACTTGGATGGGTGACAAGTATGGCACATTCTGGAAATTGTTGTGAAAAAACAGTGCAATGCCTGCAACCCAACATGGAATGTAAAAAAGAAATTGAAAAAGTGTTTCGATCTAACAATATGGTTTCCATTAATCCTAAAAATAAAGGCACTTCTATGACAACCTTGTTGACTAGGTCATGTCCTTTCTTCTGTCTGTTCCCTAGGGAGGAACTCATCTAGATTGGAACTGTTTAACAATTGATGTTATTTCATTTCATATATTGATAACATTGTCAAAAAACGCTGACAATTGTTAGCAAAATGACAGAAAAATGAATGTTGACAAGGAAAACTCAATGTCCTTACATAACTAAACGAGCAGCATCAATACGCGGCAGATATCATTAGAACAAAGACAAACTTTATTTCCCATTTAGAAAAACTAAAATGTTATATAGCTTTTTACTTCATATTAATAGAAATTATTCCGTAATTTGCACAATACAGGTAGATTAATCAGAAAAATCAAATTCTTATTTCCATTGTTATATTAACTAAAATGGTCATTTTTTTTTTATTGACAACTCAATTATTACACTTTATTTATAGAAGGATTGGACAATGAAATCAGCTTAATTCTGTGGCATATATTTATTTTCTTCTTTACACTACAAGAACGGTTGGAAGTACAGCATGATAAATTATAACAACAATGTGAATGGCACACAACAAAACAATACAAAGTAATAATCCTATCAAGCAACAAGGAACATGCAAATAAATAGAAAAAATTTAAAGTTCTGAAAACAGCTCAATTAGTTCAAATTCAAATCTTTATCTTAAAAAGAAAAATATAAATCATTCTTTAAATATATTCCTTATGAGATGAACACTTAGACAAGGAAAATTATGTGCGTTGCATGTCGGCAAATGCAATGTCAGACAGCTTGAAACAAACCACAGTTGATTTCAAGTACAGTTGACTCCGGGAATAACAAAGTCGGTTTTAGCAAAATCTCGGAAATAGCAAACAAAACAAGAGTCACATTTTTTCCTTAAATGATATTACTAATTTGAAATCAGGAATAACAAAATAAAATCCCAAGGATTCCTGAATTTCGGAAAAATTTGAAAAGTTTCTTCTATGAAGAGAACTGTGTCATTCTTATATCAGAGAGGCTCGATCAGCGAAAAACCGAGAGCATAAACGTAGAAATGAAACTAACCTTCCGTCAACCTTGGTTTCGGTGCTTGTGCCACAAGCACCGAAACCAAGTCCGACTGAAGGTTAGTTCCTTTCTACAATTTCAGAAATAACAAAAAAAGTGTCGGGTCCCGGCGACTTCCATAAAACAGGAGTCTACTGTAACATAATTATCCTCACCAATTATATTGATAAAATGTTCTTTCTTGTGATAAGATCAAAGAACACAGAATGCATAAGGGATGATTGTCTGTCCGAATGAAGATATTGAGCCTTAAAAGTAAACCATATCAAAAACTAATTAACAATAACCAGCACTATCTTATTTTACTTAAATGCATAGTTACAGTTTAAAAGCAAACTGCAAAGTTATAGGGTTGTAATTTTTTTTTAATATATCATTCATCTGTGAAAAAAATAAATTGCAAGTATTGCATACTGATGAACATATCATAATCAGATGACATTGAAGGCAAAGTTAAGGGCGAATAAATATAAATATTTCCAAAACAGAATAATAAAAAAATAGAATATTCGAAAATAGTAAATAAAAAACTATTAGAATATCTTCTAAAACAATCTTAGTTCTGTTATTCAAAATAAGGTTTACTTAGATTTCCTTAAACACCTAAAATTTTCACAAAGATTTTTTAATTCAACTTTATAATTCAAAGTTTTTAATATTAATTAACGAAGAGGAGAGGTATGTGCATGAATGTTTATTTCTTGTTGCTCATAAGTTACAGGAACAAATTTGAGCCAAAATGCACATTTTACCAGATCATGAAACACAGAAAAATAAACCAAGATAGATCACCTTTTTTACTTATTAGTTACTTAAACATTTGCTGTAATTCTCAAACATCAAAAATATTTATTTATGTGGATATATATTTGTATGATGAGGTATAATCAAGTAAATATCACAAAAGTGATAGGTTTGACTGAAAGTGATTTAGTTGAAATGCGAAAAAAAAGAATAAATACTGACATTTGTACTTGTTCTTTTTGGTGGTTAAAGACCACTTTTTTGCTAAAGCGGTATATTCAAATGCAGACAATAATGTATACATATATATATTTGTTCATTGTTCATAAATTAAAATCTGGAATGTATACACACAATATGGAAGCTCAAAGTTTAAGTATAAACATTAAGTATAATGTAGTTCATAAGAATATCCGCACTGTCAGGTTAATATAATCATTGGTTTATCAAAAATAAGGTCCATGTCTTATATGGGTGGTTTAGCACCATCCTAAAGCTGCTGTAGATCAGGGCAAGATTAAAAAAACATAGGAATTAGCTATTAAGTGTTGCGATCAAATATATCAAATTTCTTGAGGCGGCCTCAATGAGGCCAATCAGTAGTACGTCATGTTCATCTTCATGCCTTGTGCACTTTCAGTGACATCCTCCTCTAGATTGTAGAGTTCAGGTTCCACAGAAACAAACCCTGAGATGCCGACAGATGAGAGTCGCTCCTTCCACTCTGGATTGCTGCCACATGACTGCAGTTTCTCAATTATTTTTTCTTTTAAGGTACCTGAGAATAGATATTTTAAATAAACATTAGTATGACAGTATAATGAATATGCGGTACAACCTAACAAAAAGTTTCACATAAAATTGAACATTTAAACGATAGATTTTTAAGATTTTTTACAATTAAACACTTTATACATATGAAACCAAAATGAAGTTATTATATGTCCGTCTATAAGTCTGATAATGATAATAAACACTTTTGAAGTAAAATCAAAGTGCTTAGAATTAATACCCTGACAGGCACAATGGAGATAAACCTGTACATTCTCAGCGTCCTGGGAAGTATACAAGGTAGGAGAAAATCAAGATTTTGAGAAAACGACCTTTGAACTGTTGTGAGAAACAAGTTTACAGAGGAACTGCGGGCAGTCTCACAAAAATGCAATTTAAACACATACAAATCTTTCACCTGTGTCATGATCCTTATTATTTGTCCTCATCATCATCATATCCATGTTTATTTGTACGGGCTGGGATTAATCGCCCGCTTGACTTGTCTCAATCTCACACGCCAAGCTAGGCGGTAACAGGGTTGATGGCAGTCATGCCCATCACCACCCGTTCACTTCTTCTTTCATGACAACATGGACATACCATGCAGACAGCTACTGCGCATAAGTTCCTTGATTAGTATAACATCAGTCTTAGGTTTGAGGTCCGAGCTAAAGGAAGAATCTTTTGGTGCACCACACATCCAACAGACCATAGACATTCTAGTCATGTCCAGCCTAGTGGTGTCTTCAGTCTTGGCTGGTCAACTTCACTACCATTAAGAAGAACGTTTTGGACACATGTCTAGTAGAGGTCACCTTTAACCTTCAACAACACCGCCTTAGAACAAAGCAGAGGCAAGAGATCTTTAAACTTTTCAAATCCACACTAAACTCTGCACCCCAAGGTAGCAAAATTTATCAACAACCTGAAGATTATGGTGATTTTAAAGACTCTTGTTTTTATGACAACCTCAAGATTGTTGCCCGCTATTGAGACTTGAGGTTGCAAAACGCTTGGTGGTCTGATGCTGTTTGAGTACTTGAAATCCACAACAGCTGAAAGGTTACTTTTAATGCAACTGCATCTTTTGTGTATCCAGCGTTTACAAGAAGGAAAGTGGATGTAGATATTAAAATATCTGAGGAAAACACCTGAGCAATAAAAATAATTTGGTAGTATACCCCTTATCATCGTTATAAGGCAGTATCTCAAAACTTAAAAGTGTAACAAATGGAACCTTCTGGACTTTACTGTAATTTACATTCACAGCTCGTAAGAATAATTACAAACTTGGAATTTCAAAATAATTTGTTAGTATTTCAGTCTTCATTACTCAATTTATATGATTTGTATTGACGAACAACTGAAATTGAGACCAACTTGTCCTTTCTCACAGGAGTAAGACTTTGAATTATCAATAGATCCATTTTTTTTTTACTTGAACAAAGAGGGGGAAATTGGGACTTTTGGATTTGCTTTGAATTATTTTTTATTTGTATTGACAAGTTTGTATTATCCAAACTCTACTGTATATAAAACATGTTTTATAAATCACTGCCAATGCCATGGTACATACAATCTTGTCCACAACTTACTTGATAGTCTAGAATTGAAAAGTGTTGGGTATATGGGCAGAGGTCCTAGAGATTCGAGGCAAACAATCTTGTTCTGGTGATCTTCATGTTGTCTGAGATAGGCTGACAGAACAGTAGAGTCTACAGCTGCTGCCTCGACACTGTGTTCAAACACTTTCTTGATAGAGTTTAAGTGAGATCCTATATGGAAGAAATAAAAGTTGTGTTGGAATAACACTGATTAATTGATAAAAAAGGTGTGTGTTTATTTCACTGTCATCTGTACAGTGTCAGGGCGTTATGATGACTTAGATCTTTTAGTAATAGTATGAATGAGTTGTTTTATGTTTACATCCATTGAACTACCAGACTTGTGATATTTTTTTTTAAATAATTATTTTAATGATTTATGTATACCTTTAGCCTATCTATTCACAATGGCTTTTTGGAATGAGTTTGAATTCATCTTTTCACCCTGATGAACTTATTCGCTGGTCATTTAACACATTTTATTTACATAGCTGGTGCTCGATCCCAGTTTAATCCAGTAGAAAGATAGAGGTCTTGTCTTGTGGAACAATCGCAACTTATTAAAGGAATGCAATCAAAGTTTTGTTGAATGGTTACATTTTTACATAGTTATTTCCCCTTTTATTAGACAATTTGCCAGTAACTCATTGTCCAACTACTGTCTGATGTACTCTAAATAACTAACAGGGGTGCCAGCAGGCAATAAAAAAAACAGTGAGCCCATATGCGTGAGGACGCACAGCGCCCGTTCCCTTGAGGGCACGAAGCACCCAAAACTTCATAGAGGGGTCCGGGGCATACCCCCCCCATGGATTTTTTTTACAAATAGGTACTAAATAGTGCAATTCTATGGCACATTGAGGTGATAATGAAGGGTAAGAATTGTTTCTCAAGTACAAGGGTTATCATATGAATTTACAAATTAGTTACATTGTAAAACAATATTAATGGAAATAAATTTACATGCAGCAAACATTTATTGAAAAAAAGTCGAAATGCAATTACACTAAAAATAAAAAAGAAAGCTGTCAATAGCCAGCATACAAAACAAACCAGTTTGAATGATGGAGCCAAAATAAGTAGCATTGGTTTTCATTGTTTTCTTCAGGAAGTTAAGCACTACAAGGTTGCCACTGACGGAACACTCAGAGTTGTAGCCCCAAGCACAACCTTTCA
The DNA here is from genome assembly GCA_032362205.1 of Clione limacina. Lineage (NCBI taxonomy): Eukaryota > Metazoa > Mollusca > Gastropoda > Pteropoda > Clionidae > Clione > Clione limacina. The sequence continues at coordinate 2,851 of JAUUEB010456732.1, read as the reverse complement.
AGTCCTTCACTTCCTTGTATTTTTCTCTGTTGTTTGATAAATAGAAGTCAAATTGAACTTTGAGAACAAAACTAAATGAAAACATAATATTGGCAGCAGAAGGTGCTGTACAACAAGTAAGACTTGCTGTAGACTTTAAATGACACTGTGTCATATTAGCCTTAGAGCTTGTTTAAAAACAACTTATCTACTCAGTTTTGCCCCAACACAGGTGATCACAAATATTTATTTCCGCTGTTTTCCAGTTCCCATTGATCAAGCTTTTTATGTTTTGGGTAGTGATTTATCATCGCTAAATAGTTCTGAATTCACACCTCTAGGTCTGACTCAGCAGAGTTCCTGCAGGAATACTGATTATGTGAGAAGATAATAGTGGAAGGGGCCCGCAGATCTCTATGAGACACAAACATTCTTAGAGGCCATTATTTTATAACATCATACAAAATTGACCCCCCTCTCTATGTCATAAAAATGTATGGGATTTTTTCTTCTTTTTTTTCTTGCTGATGTAATAAAAGAACGGTCCCTAGCTGGAATGCCAGCTTTCTATGTTCTGGTCATTACACCTAGCCAGTAATAAATGTCCCACTGAAGGCATGATCCACATTTGCGCAATAGGATTTCTGCTTTTATAAATTTATGTCAAGGTCATTGTAATCCTATTGCTTATTTTAAATACTTCTGTTCTGTTGGTATAACTCCATCATCACCATAAAAAAAACAGACATAAAAAACTCACTTGTTAGCTGCATGAATGATGATCTGTGAGAAGCAGACTGGTCTGTTATCTACTAGAGGGTGTGTGTGTACTGGAGCCATAGGACAGAGCTCCATATTGTCCTGCTGAGCTTTACGCAACTTTAAGTAATCTGTGCTGCGCATAATTACTGGTGAAAGCAATGAAGAAGTCATAAATCCATGTAACGTCAACAAATCAAATTCCACAGTTTTATCATTTTTTTTATTGTTTCAGATATGCTATATGAGCATTGTCCATCCACTACTATGTGCAGCCTACCATTATACAGAGTGTCTGTAAATTTGAAAAGATTTCAAAATTACTTAGACAGATATCTGCATGTAATTTTCAACAAAACCTTTGGAATTGATTGCAGTTTTGAAAGATATCTTTTGTGAGATTTGTTTTCTTTCAGATTGCTTAAAAAAGTGTGTTTTAGAGGCATATCCAAGATTTGTGAGTTGACATACTTTGTATTAGCTCTCAGATTAACCTGATTAAGCCTCTCAAACAAACAGGCAAATCAAAATTCTTAACGTTAAAATTCTGTAACACATAATGCCAATAAAATTTAACTATTGTAGCTCTTCTTAAACTTTGAATTCAAGAGTGAGATTAATTATACTGGACCTTTGTAAGATAATAGACATTCAACAGATCTTTATTATTCATATAATATATATCATCAAAGCCAAACTAAAGTCCAAAACAGAGGATCATAAATGGTGGTTAATCCAAGAGGAGACGATTATGATAACATTGAGAGCGAGGTACTTGTGAGAAAAGTCAATCATTGGCTCTGTAAACTAGGAAGATCATAGACCTGTGTTTACTTGTTCTTACTTTGTTAGTTTAACATTTTCTACAGCAGCTGAAGAAGAAAAACAATAATAACAAAATTTCGTTTATTAATATGCAACAATTACCTATGTCTGCCAGATTTTCAGAGAAAGGGTTTGTCCTATTGTGACTTGGCCCATGTGATCTGTTCTCTACAATGAGGTCTGTCTCTTTACCCGTAGCTTCCTCCACAATGTCTCGGAATAAAAAGAATGTCTCCAGTGGTATATCAGGACACAAGTAGGTTAACATTCTCAACCTCTGGCCATTGATGCTCGTCATTGTGATTTAGTTAATATCTTTGTTGATCCAACACCAAAAACTATGAGGAAACAAAACAAGTTACTTAGATATAAATCACAATAAATACACCTCTACTAGATTTTGCAAAGTTGATCAGAGGTGTGACATGGCATAAGATATAGGAACAATCTTTTTTGAAAATTGTTTAACAATTAGATTATTTTAATGTTGGAATTTTCACAACAAATAAAAGTGAACAGTCACCACTGCAAACCAGGGCAGGGTTCGGTTAAGGAGGCAAACTCAAGATTAAGTCTGAGTTCTTTCTGAGCTTAGTACAACCATCACCGTCACCATGCATGATGCCATAGTATCTTTAAAAGTTCCCCTTATTGCCTTTTGAGTGATTAAAAATAAAACTTTTTCAGTAACTGTCAACACAGCTTCCGTAGATACAGATCATGTGTAAGCCAGCTTCTGGATGACATGAACAATTTCACTAATTTAATTGAAAAAAGGGGAGTGTATAGATGCTTTATACAATACTTTAGTAAAGCATTTGAGCTATAAGCAAAAAGTTTGTACCCAAAAGTTGAAAGAAATTGAAAAAATGAAGGTTTCCAAAACTTTATATTACTATCCATGGTTGTTATCCACATATTTCAGGAGTAAAAAATTGAAAAAAATAGAGCTTAATCTCCTTTTTAAAAAAAAGATCTGTGTAAGAGGGACTACCGAATTGAAATAGGCATGAAATTTGTTATTATTGTAGTTATGTATTTGTTTAATATATGGATGTGCCAACTATTCTTTAACAGCAGTAAATGTAACTGCTTGCACTTTGGCAAAAAGAACCCAGAAAATGAGTACTTTTTTAACAACTCTGAAGGAAAACAAATGATTGGTAAATGTACACAAGAAAAAGATTTAGGTATTATATTTGATAAAACTTTAAAATTTGACCTACATATTAACTCACAAGTGAGTAAAGCTAATAAAGTTTTAGGTTTGATAAGGAGAAATTTTAAA
>JAUUEB010456510.1:0-11805 GCA_032362205.1 Clione limacina | reverse complement strand
TACTGCCTTTGTTTGTGGAAAGGTTACCAAACTCTTTCATTTCTGCGGCACGCTTAGCAAAGTAGACATCTCTCTTTGCCGTCTTGTTGGCTGCATTGTAATCACTTACTTGGCACAGGCCTTGCTTGTGCAGCCGCCAAGTTCGTCTTTTCTCAAGGATAGCAGCCTCAACTTCATCATTCCACCACCAAGTGATATTGGGCTTTGATTGGCTTTTGGTACGGCTGCATGAGCTCTCTGTTGCAGAGATTAAGGCTGCCTTTAGCCTTGTCCAAGTGTCCTCCACCCCAGCTGTAGGATTGGGGGGGGGGGGGGATATGAACATTCTTATAAATTGTTCCCCAGATAATACTCTGTGAGATTCTATCCTTTTTATCTTTATGTTTAAAAGCAAATTTCTACCTATGTAAATGTGCCATATGATATCCAAGTAGATTTTGGAGCAGTTGTGTTAATATTTTGTTTTCTTCATATTTCTAATGATTTTGAGAGTATATCAAAAGAAGGAAAAAAATTGCCATTTGGTCTCTGTAAAATAGTTTGTGACCACCCTCTAGAATTTGGTTATTGTTATGTTGTATGAATATGCACACTGAATGTCTAATATGAATGTAGTAGAGGAATTTCTGTTCAGTTGCAGAAAGTGTGTATATTGGATATACATACGCATTGAATGAGTTCAGTATATTCAGCCACAAGAAGCTATGGATTATTCAAAACATGGATTTTGTAAATTGTTTTTAAATTATTATTACATATAGCACTTTAACTCAAAAGGCCATAAGTTAGATATTTAGGGACCTAATGAGATAAGTATGAGAGTGTTTGAAGTTGTGCTTATTGCTTATTCCAAATGTTTGCACTGTTTTTAAGTAATGAATTACTTTGAAAAGATTACTGTTGAAGTTATTTAGAATCTGTTCAAAGCAGACAAGCAGCTTGATTACTGCAACTCTGATACAAAATGTTTCTCCTAAAGATAATAGTGACATACATAAGGAATAACAATAAAGAAGGGTTTTGTTCAAAATGTTTGATAATTTTGATGAACAACAAAAAGACTCTCTTAAAATATTTATTATAGTTACAGTATCTAGTCAACAACTGTGCCTCATAAATGCAGTCTACTATAACTACTTGAAACTTTGGTTATTGAGAATCTTAAGTCATATTTATTCTCATTTTGTTTTTGTCGTTATTTTTACTTTAGTTTAAGTATCCTGTTTTAACTTGTATTTATTAATCTAAAAGCCAGACTTTTAGTGTTGTTTGCAATTAATCAAATTAAAATTTCCTCTCATGCTGATCAGAGGCTTTTGTTAGGCCATTGCACTCTTTTCTTCATTCTTATTTTTAAAACATTACAAAGCTCATTCCAAATTACTTTAAGAAAATAGGATAAATCTGATGACATATATCTATTATTTTCAGAATTATCCCCCATTCTCAAAGAGATTCCAGTACATATCTCTTCATGGTAATCATGGTAACATGTGGAAAAAAGCTGAAGTTCCAGTTGCTTCTAGCGGTAACGTTAATCTTATTATTGAAGCCACAAGAGGCCCTGGTAACCTTGGTGACATTGCAATAGATGACATTACTCTGACAAATGGATCATGTCCTGGCATATGTGAGTTATTCTCTGTTATATTCCCTCATTACTAAGCATTATTCTGTAATAGTTAGCCAGTGATGTTAAAACATATAGATATGTGTTTTGTTGTATGCACATTTTTTGTCATTATCTCCACCATATTTGCAGACATGTTCTTAAGAATCCAACTTTACCGGACATTCTGTTTGATAACTGTAATTGTCTGTAATTTTTACGGGACAGATGATAATTTTGCAAGGCAGGTTAGGAGAAAATGTCTGCCTTTTTTGTATATGGTGGCCATCTTGATTTTTTAAAACTCATCAGGAATGATCGACCCAGCAAGTATGTTTCCTATGCACACACAAACACATTTGGTCATTTTTGTACGTCTTACTTTTGTTCTACAGATGGAGTTAATTGTACTTTTGATTATGGCTCCTGTGGTTGGAGCTCAATAGATTCAGACAACTTTGACTGGTCTCTACATCGAGGTGCTACAGCCAATCAGGGAACAGGCTCTAGTAATGACCACACATTAGGAACTGTTTATGGTAATAAGTCTTCAAGCTTTCATAGAACATATTCAGTACTTGTTTAGATGATAATTTTGATACAATGGAGAAATTATAAGTTAATCTAAATAAAATAAAATTAATGTGTGTACTTAGACACCAAATTTGAAATACTTTTCAATGAATATTGTATGTGGTTAGTCTACATTTTGGTAACATCATTGCTGACTGTGCATTAAATTTATTTTGTTTAAATATCACATGTGTCAAGAAAGCATTCCATCTACCTGTTTCTTGATGATTTTTATCTTCAAAAAATGAAACAAATTTTATTTTGAGAGACAGTTTTTTATATAGTTTTTTCTTTCTTGGATTTTGTTCAATTAATGACATATTTTTCTTGCAGAATAAGCAAAATATTATTACGAGTAAAATATAGCATAGAATATTAATGCAACACTTTTTGTTTGAAGGTTTATTAACACTGCAAGAGTTATTGTATTCATTATTCTGTGTCTGTCTTTTTCTCAATTCCTTTATCATACAATAATTGTTAAAGAATTTGAAAAGAAAGCAGACAAGAATACATGTTTTAAACCAACCACTAAAATCTAAACTCAAGAACTGGACATTATGAGTTGTAATTCTATAAATCATCTTCTACTCTCATTAGAATTGTTCATGTGTGAAGTAAAAGTGGAACTAAGATGCAATAAGCATGGGTTAAATTGTCTTGACAATATTGCTGTTTTGCCATAAAAATGTGTTGATTATGCTGAATGGTATGTTATGTATTTGAACAATATTCATACTAAGCAATCTGCTTGATACAATCTGTACACTTTTATTTCCACCAACCAATATAAAGTTCTTCATTTAATTAAATCTGTCTATGCAGGTCGGTACTACTTTATAGGTGCAAGTGCCTCACACAAAAAAGGTCAATTTGCATACCAAATGAGTCCCAAGATATCAGTGAAGGGGCCAAAGTGTTTCCAATTCTGGTATCACATGAGTGGCAAAGACATGGGCAGTTTGGAGGTTGGACTTATTTTAGATGCAAATATAGATGACCCTTCACCAAACTTCCAGTCATTATGGCAGAAAGATGGTCATCAAGCAACAGATTGGCTGAAAGGCGAAGTCACCATCAGTAGTCCTAATGAACCATTTCATGCAAGTTTTGAATTAATTTTTTATTAACTTTGCCAGTTAAGTTTCTTACTCTAACAGTTGTGCATTATTTTTCTTTATTTCAGACAGCTGTTTTCATTGTATAATCTTCTCTTATATCCACATTGACCACCATTGGTTTTTTGTAATGCTGTCACTTAATCATCATTTAAAGAACCATTAAATCTATCAAGAAAATGTTTTTTGGTGTTCAAGAAACTAATTGCGTTTTATTGTTTCAATTCACCACATGCTTATTGACCATTATTACACCCCTAGATTGTATTTCTCTATATAATTCAATGTAATCAATGGTGCAGTTATATTGCCATAATGCACGGGAACCATGATGCTTTGCGCATGCATTATTGCCTTGAATCGTCCATTGTGACGACACGGAAATTATCGTCAATTAATTTCCGAGGTTTGGGAAATCAAGAATAGAATCCTGAATTTCTAGACATTTTAAGAAAAAAATGCCACTACTGAGACTCGAACCCGGCACTTCTAGTTAGTAGACCGACGCTTTTACCACGACACTAGCGAGCTCCTGAGGAAATAAGCACAATTTATGTATTTAATCTTGCACTACACCATTGGACGCGACTATCGAAAACGAAACCAAATCCCGCGAAGTTCCTGCAGCAGCGCACCGGAAAGCACTTTATGTGAATAGCTAAGTAAAGCGACAAGTAAGGTTGTCAATGAAAGGTCAGCCTTTGTCGAATAGAGTTGCACATTATTTGTTGTTGTTGTTGTTCTTCTTCTTCTTATCGTGATGAAAAATCGTTTACGGGATATAATAAAAAAATTAATAAATCTCATTGTCTTACAAGTGGCACTTGTACATCATGAAATAATGAACTCGCACGCTCGTTCATTATTACAGGATGTACGCGTGCCACTTGTTAGTCAATAAGATTGATTAAATACATAGTAACAAACGTTTTGTGGTTATTTCTGTAAGGTAATTTATTATACTTGCCATTTTTACATGTATCCCTTTTTTGGAGTATCGTTCGTAGACTTTCATAATCTTCTGTTTTGTAAAGGAAATACATTAACACCATTGTACATTGTATAGATATACCGTTCTCAAAAAGAACCTCATTAGTCTGACATTTAAGTAAATAAACAAATTAATCATGTCGCAGAGATTTATATTATTTTCTTTTGCGTAGATCAATTACAGAGTCCTTACGACTAAAAGTAAATGAAAATAGGTTAATAATTGCATTCACCAATTTGTTCGGAAAACCGACGGGGTGTTTCATTTATTGTATTGTTTATTACTTCCTCGGCATAAACATATACAGTTTCATTGTTTGTAAAAATTCACGTAATTAATTATCTTGTTATTTATGATATTTTTCACAATATTTTCATTGTTTGTAAAAGTTCTGGTTAGTATCAAGGTCACAATTATATTGTGAGTAGTGGTATATTGTCATCTACTCTGTTTGTGTGTTTGTGTGTTTGTGTGTTTGTGTGTTTGTCTGTTTTTCTGTTTTTCAATTTGTCTGATTGTCTGTTTGTCTTTTTGCCTGTTACGGAGATTAAAAATAACGCTAGGATATTATTATACCTTTCATTTTTGGTAAAATGGCGTAGAACAATATTTTGTTTTTCGCTATTCAAATCCAGACATTTTGTTTTAAATTGTCTGATTTATTGCCCTTATTGAGTTGTTGCAATACGTTATTTGTTAAATTGACAAACTCTGATCACATTTTCGAAGTAAAAAATCTGGAACCTTGCACATATGCTCTTTAAATGAAACATTCTTAAAGCAGTTTTCTCCAATCCTTTTTGACAAAGTTTAGACCGTTGATTTTTTTGCTATATGTTCTTTGTTAATTTGGCGTTATAAACATATATACAGTTACATTGTTTGCAAATATGATGCAAATTATCTTGTTTTGATGTTGTTCCACTATATATACGCTTTCATTGTTTGTAAATGTTCTGGGCAGTATCTTGTTCAAGAATAACACATATTTTGAGTATTGGTATATTTCGTCTGGCCTGTTGTCTGTCTGTCTGTGACCACGATAACTTAAGATATAAGGCTTCGATTTCTTTAATTTTTAGTAGGAGGGCATAACACACTTATTTATTCTTTGCTAACTTAACCCAGTAATATTCGTGAACAATTGACTTTTTAGATTTCCATGAAGTTGGATGAATAAAGTACCTTGTATCTTGAGTAATTTCCTTTATTGAGTTTTTTTGCTATATTATATCAATTATAAATTTGGCGAACATGCTGTGCTCACACCTTCTAAGGTAAGAACCTGAAATCTTAGAGATAGAGTCTTCCTAGTGAACTTCCAAAAACAGCTTCTAAATGTTTGGAAATAAAGTTGTGTCCCTTTTATGATTTTCATGTAAGTTAGTAACGCAGTTTCTTCTTTTGATGACGTTGAGGCTACTAGTAGGCCGGCTAGGGAAATTCGCGGTGTTGTTATACCGAAATAAGGATTGTTATTGCCGAATTGGACTTTATACTGCTCATATATATGCTTATTACTGTGTAACAAACTGGTATATAATATTTACTTATTTTTGACGACACTTTTCATCGGTTCTGTGGTGTAATGGGTGAAAGCGTTTGTCTACCATGCAGAATATAGTGGGATTGAACCCCTCAAAAACCTAATTACATTTTTTTAAATAAGTTGTAGAATAGAAAGTTATATGACGTCAAGTGGCGTTTGACTTCTCCAATACCTCATATTCGCTCTGTTTACAAGTGAGAGGTTGCGATAGTTCGCGACGCCATCTTGAATTCCAAACAACACCGCGAATATACCTTGCGTGCGAATGGTAAACGCTTTGTACGCGAGCGGGAGAGAAGTTTTCAAATTCTCAAGATTACTCTTTTTAATGAGTTCTAGCATTGTAATCAAGAGAACAAAAGTATGCGACTCCGGCTTTTTGCAGCCATTGACTTTAACTTATTGATGTGTACAATAAAAATAAAATTCTACCACCACTTTAGGCAAAAAATACAAACATCGTGTTTTTGCATATAGACGTGCAGAAGGTCCTGTTAAAAACACTTATTTTTTAATGAATGTTTTTTGAAACTCTTTTTTATCGAATTTTGATACAATTTCACATGCACTCACGTGTGCAGATCACATTGGAGTGATAAGTTTGAAAATTCTTAATTTTACTATTTTTTAATGAGTTCTAGCAGTGTAATCAAGAGAGAACAAAATAATTTGACTCCGGCTTTTTGTAGCCATTGACTTAAATTTGTTGATGTGTACTATAAAAATGAAATGCCATCAATATTGTGGGTACAAATCACAAAAATAATGTTTTTGCATATGCACGTACAGAAGGTGAGACTGTTGTTGAAAACACTAATGGTTTGCGCAACTTCTTTTCATCATATTCATTGAATACCATATATTTAGTCATTCTGGTTACATTTTTATGTCCAAAACAAAAGTGTATACTTTCTTTTGGACGAGAGAATATTAGATTAGTCTTAGGTTAACCCACAAACGACACAGGTAATCTGCAAGGTAATCTGCAAGACATATCTGTGCCGCTATTTCATTGAAGCCAAATTTGTTGTGCGCTTTTTATGTAGGTACTTTTATATGAACACTGCATTGACGTCACAACACATACAATAGAACTCTTTGATTATACTGATAGATTTCCAAAGACTTGTCGAAATGAAAAAAAAATTAGTTAAGGCCAAGTCCTTATTATAAGTAATTGTTATCAAAATATAAATGATCAAAGGAACGACATTAGCAATATGTGAAAAATAACGTGCCTTGAAGGATGAGGTTTTAGCAAGTTGATAATAACAAAGCTTAAGCAAAACAAACTTGCTAGACTCTCTAGAGTTAACATCACTTAGACATCTACATAAAGAAACTGATTCGCCGAGATCAACTTCTCGTTATTGCCACCAATCGAGAGGGCGTTTATGTACACAAATAACATTACATTTCACAAACAGAGACAAATATTTAGAAATAATCTACCTTCAATCTGAGAGCAAGTGGAGATATCTAAATATTCAGGAATACCTGGCACTGGATCACAAACAAAGGTAGAAACAAGCGTTTTAGTGCATCTTATCAGCTAAGAAATCCTTAACACTTACCCCTTGTTACCATAAACCCGCCTTATAATACATTATTTCTTAGACTGTTTTATCTTATTATCTGTAACATAAGGGTGAATATAGAACATGACAAAAACGCAATATTGTGAAAACAATTATATTTTTCATAATATTGTCACTCCCTTGATATAATGCTGATAGAAACGCCTCAGTTTAGCTGACATACCTTTACGCCCACTTACTTAAATTCAAGAAACTCATGTATAATAATAAACATGTATTATTATTTTTCTTTCAAGTCTGATTAAAGACATTTATTCTTACACTTAAGCTTACGCCTCACTATCCTCCAAGTTTGTATGATCATATAATACTATTTGTTTAAACACCAACATACCATCTTCTGAAATAGGAAATTGTTAAAAACAATGGCTTGGTCACGATCACAGAGACATTAAATTATTAATGATCATATAATTTAAGCGATACCTTAAGAGACGTTACTTTATGATCATGATGAAGGATTGTGTCCTACTGAGATACCAATCCAACGCGTTAATCATGACAGAGACGTTACCTCATGATCATGATAACGCTAGATGTGAGGGATTGTGTCCTACTGAGATACCAATCGAACGCCAGAGATGAGGAATTGTGTCCTACTGAGATACCAATCCAACGCTAGAGATGAGGAATTGTGTCCTACTGAGATACCAATCCAACGCTAGAGATGAGAAATTGTGTCCTCCTGAAATACCAATCCAACGCTAGAGATGAGGAATTGTGTCCTACTGAGATACCAATCCAACGCTAGATGTGAGGGATTGTGTCCTACTGAGATACCAATCCAACGCTAGAGATGAGGAATTGTGTCCTACTGAGATACCAATCCAACGGTAGAGATGAGGGATTGTGTCATCCTGAGATACCAATCCAACGTGTCAATCATGACAGAGACGTTACTTTATGATCATGATTACGCTAGAGATGAGGGATTGTTTCCTGCTGAGATACCAATCCAACGCGTCAATCATGACAGAGACGTTACTTATGATCATGATAACGCTACAGATGAGGGATTGTGTCCTGCTGAGATACCAATCCAACGCACCAATCATGACAGATACGTTACTTGTGGTCATGATAACGCTAGAGATGAGGGATTTTGTCCTGCTGAGATACCAATCCAACGCGGCAATCATGACAGAGACGTTACTTATGATCATGATAACGCTAGAGATGACCGATTGTGTCCTGTTGAGATACCAATCCAACGCGTCAATCATTACAGAGACGTTACTTATGATTTATGATAACGCTAGAGATGAGGGATTGTGTCCTGCTGAGATACCAATCCAACGCGTCAATCATGACAGAGACGTTAAACGTTAAACACATTCATCGTGTCCAGTCTCGACGTCCACTCTCAATTTGATGCATTTATTTGTGTATGCGTTTTAAGTTTAGGCGCCTTCGAATTTATTAAAATCCATTTCAAATATGTCAGAGGTTTTTGATAGTGTCTGGAATATGAATCCACACCAATGTATTTTAACTTGGCCTTGCCCAGGGCCAGTTAGCGTCGAGATTTTTCAATGTATTGTATTGTATTTTGACATGACTTCAAAACTGTTCAATCTGTCATCTGTTCACATGACTTCATAGTATAGAACTGGCTCAGGGTTTCTTAGCAGAAAGTCACTCAAGTACGTGTCTGTGTAGAATGTTCTATGAAAAATGTTCGCGCGAAAAATTAGTGCTTTTAAAGAAGATATTATGAGGTGAGTTATCGAAGCATAAAGAAACCAGACACAATAAGCCGCGTCGCGTCCCTAAAGTCAGTCGTAATGGAAATATTTGTTACATAGGATTATTCCCCTACATTGAGAAATGTTAATGTAAAGTCTGAGATGAACTTGTAAGCGAGCACATGGAATCAAAACACTTAAAATAACACAATAAATGTATTAATTGTACATTTTGTATATTTCAATTACACATACTCAATTTCTGTGTAGCGTGTAGACAAATATTTACCCTTTCAGCGTATTTGAGAGATATAGGAGCATTTTACCACGCATCATTCATATCATTTTTGCAGCATGTTGGATTACTGTCCATGCATTTCTCATAGTCAAGGTAATTATGGAAATTTAACTTTTCATAATGAAAAACATATTTGTTTACAAGTTATTCCCCATCATGACAAGAAAATGAAATTCCACGAATACCAACGCTGAATTCGTCCCAATTTAAACGCAGGAAGCATTTACATAGAGGACAAAGGGTTACCCGAATGTGATTATTATTTATACATCAACAGAGTTGGACGCAGGCGAAATAGGAAGTTATTTTAATAACTTCTAAATTTAAATCCTCACAGCAGTTCTTGTCAAAATGTTAATATGAGATGGAGATGATGTCTGAAATCAGTGTTGATCTAGTGTGACAGAAGGTTGAACTTTAGTTTAATTTCATATCGCACGTTGCTTTTGGCCTTTTAAACAAAATCCGGATTTGACACGATATGAAGGATTGACACCAAGGGGGAAAATTTAATTAAAACTGATATGAGAATATATATCAAATATGACAGACAGCTTTTAGAAAGCTGTAGAAGCCTTACGTATTATTCAATATTCTTAACAAGAATAAAGAAAATTCATTTTTCAGACGAAAAGAAACAGTTGTTTTTTCCTCCATTTATGTTCTATCAAAAAGAGTGGTCTCGTTTCAGTCCTTACTACTTCTGCTCAAGACATTTGAATAGTTTATGGGCATTTCGTTTTTAGTCCGTCTGTATGCTTCTTTCATTCTTCACTCGAAACATATTTATTCGGTGAGTCTTGGTTTTCATTATATTTAGAAATTTATGTTATATTTCGTTATTTCGGACCAACTCAAACAAATTAAATATCTGAAATGACTTATCTACGTTCACGATTGCTTTTGTCACTGCTTAATATTAATAATTTGGGAAAGAATGGTACTTTGCCTAATCAATATATGGAAAGGAAATGAGATGTTGCTTCACCGAAAAGAATTAGATTGTAAGTTAGATAGGCAAAATAATTTTATTATTGTACATAGTCATTATGGATCTTACATATTGTGCCTTGGGCAAAATGGATGAACTCATAGTTAATTGATTTAGATTTTCTTGAAAAACTATGTAGTTACCACTAAGAGTGTGGCGAAGAGTTGGTTTGTTGTCTGGCTCGATTATTTTTGTTGTTGTTCTTTTTAGCATACCTAATGGGTATGTCGTAAACAGATAATTTCGTTGATATTATCTTTTTCTGTTCAAACAGACTAGATTAGGGTTATCTCTCTGATATCGTTATTTTTGACGAGGTTGGCGTGGTAGCCTACGGGGCAATCCGCAAGCTTACTATTTCAACACAATTATTTTTTATGCTTATAAATAGATGGACAGATGAACAAGGACTTTATATGTTCGATTTCATGTTTTAAATGTATGAGAACGTGATGATTGAATGTCATCCAGTTTTGCTTTTCTTGTTATTTGAAAACGCGAGGCCAGAAGGTTCTACTTCTGAAAAATATGGAATAATGTCTGGTAATTCTGAACATAATTCTCCTTTTTACATGCATACGAGAGAAGTGGGTACTTTTTCTTGTCTGTCTGTTACGCAAACCTTGATTAATTTGCTAGGATCTCTTTCATTTTTATGAAAGGTTGATATATATCTAGTATAAAATGTTTGCTATTAAAATCCAGAACAGAATGTGATAATTTGACGGCAAAACACGCTTTGGTCACATCTTCAGAGTTAAGAATCTGAAATCTTGCAAAGAGACTCTTCTAGTAACTATCTAAAATCAGCTTGCGCAATTTATTTGAATTATCAATTTAGAAACAGAGTTATGACCCCTTTCAGTATTTTGCTATATTTAATTGTTATATTGTTGCGAGCACGCTGTGGTTCCATCGTCAAAGATAGAAATCTGAAATCTTGCACAGAGGATTAATTCTTGGGTCCCTAAAAGCTGTAGTCTAATGTTTTGAAACGAAACAAATTTTCGTCATAAGTATATCCATTTTATGATTTTCAGGTACGTTCTTTACGCAGTAGACGCATCGTTGGGATAATGCACACAGGCTCTTCTTCTGACCTTCTAAAAAATCTCAACTTTTTGAAAAATATGTTCACAGAGTTATGGCCTTTGAGTTGTTTGCTATATCTTCTTTGTAACTTTTGTCTGATGTGCGTGGTTTACGAGTACTCATTGTCTAGTTTTTATTTTGTACATCACTTAATGATATAAAATAAAGACGCTTTAAAGACACAACGTCGAAGTTAAGGCACAGCATTGGAGAATGACCTTTAGTTTATTTTCAAAACAGTTTTTCTGTTAAAGCTCATCCATTGCGATGTTTAGCACTTTCATGATGTCAATGCTAATGT
>JAUUEB010456398.1:0-20152 GCA_032362205.1 Clione limacina | reverse complement strand
ATAGTGACCTAATGTACAGTTTGCTTGGATAGTGACCTAAGGTACAGTTTGCTTGGATAGTGACCTAAGGTACAGTTGGATAGTTTCCGAAAAAGGAACTCTTTTTGGTGACCCGATAGGCACTTTCTTTTTTGAGGTACCACTTGTTTGTATCTTTTTATACTGGCACTGCCTTTTTGTGTGTGAAATGCTTTTTCATTTGTCCTGTTGTTTGTCGGATTTAAATGCATAAATATTTCTCTGATTTTTCTGTTGTAGCGGATGTATCTCAGCAAGAAAGTGAACATTCTCAATCTACTGAGGATGCAAAAGTACCAGCGCCGCCACCAAAAGAAAATGTATGGGCGAGAAGGAAAGAGACTAGTTCTGACTCTTCTAACAATGCATCAGAGGTCTCACCGTCTCAATCTAATGAAAGAAGACCAGCTCCATCCTCAAGAGCAGATAACTACAGAGATGCAAGAGAAGAATACAGAGATGCTCCTTCCTCAAGAGCAGATAACTATAGAGATGCAAGAGAAGAATACAGAAATGCTCCCCCGTCAGAAAGACGGGACGCTCCCCCCTCAGAAAGAAGTGATGCTCCTCCCTCAAATTGGCGAGATGCTCCTCCCCCAGAAAAACAAGATGCCCCCCCTCCAAGGGTAAATACTTATTGTTTTTTTAAAAAGTAAACCCTTCCTGTACTTTGTGATCCAACAAGCGAAAACATAGCTTTTGATAATCTGTGTGTTGCATAATCACTCGGCATTGTTATCATGCTATATATAGTGTCACACAATACATTTTTTGCTCTCATAGTCAATTGATCATCCTGATGTAAGTGAGAAAAGAAAGTAAGTTTTCAGCAATTTTAAAGGCAAGAATGGGAATGCTGAATTATTTGGCGTTCACATTTAGAAACTGCAGGTTTACAATGAATGTGCTAAGATAGTATGTTAAAAAATACACTGTATAGTTGGTCCTTGGAAATAGTACTTGTTTTGCGTCAACTCTTTGACACTTGACAGTCTACATTTACAGGAGGAATTACTGAAAACTTAAAGCTGAAAAATACTGTAGATTCCTGTAGATTTGCACAATGTATAACTTGTTTACAACCTTTTATCATTGCCAACTATTGATTCTGAATGTTTCATATGCCTGTGTAAATGGCAGTTATATAATTTATTATTTTTCAAATTAATCTCTCCTTATTAAGAGTACTTAAAAATCATTAAACCACAGTGATGAGATCGAAGAGACTTTCAATCACACTGTGAAAAATGCATGTAGTTGCGTTTTGTGACAAGAAAGGAGTGACATGTGAATGTTATATGCAAGACAGGCTCTGACTGTTATTCAGATCTGTCATTGGCAAGTTTATAAAGTCTGCAAGATTTAAAAGGAAATTGATATGCATTTTTTTATCAAATGTTTTTATTGATTTATTAGGTGAGACTTGAGTCACCTTATTGTTGTATCAATGATGCTCACAATAACGAAAGTCTGCTGGTATTATATTGTCAGCTATTCGACACCCCACAGCACAAATTGGAAGTTATCTATAAAAACATAGATCTTTGTTTTAAAAGGTTTTTAACGTTGCATTTATTTATTTTCCTCCAGACTAATGCATGGGGCAGAGGTGGCGGTTCAGGAGGCGGTGGAGGTAAGTCACATCATTAAAGCAAATAATTTTTAGTGATTTTAATCTTTATTGGGTGCAAAAACTTAGGAGAAAACTGTGTTTTTGTCATTTGTGAACATTTTGTTTTGGAAATCAAAGTCTTTGTGGGCTTGTATCCTTTTTGTCACTGAATCCTTCCTATTCATGACAGCTTGCAGACAATGTTGTGTCTTGTGAGTTGTAAGTGATAGGGACATAAAAGGTCACATGTACTAAAGAATATGGACTGTTGAATGATGTGTTCTTAATCAGTGGGACTACATGCTCTTAATTTTAATACTTTTTTAGTAGTAAAAAGGTGTCAAAAGGGCAAGTTCTCATATCTGAATTAGAATTAACAAAATATTATACATGTTTGAGCTATAAAAACATATAACTCTCAGAATAACATATGGATCAGTAGACTGTTGCTCGATAAATGTATTCCCAATGAGGCTGTTACTTGTCAAGACTACTCCGTCAATGATAACCCAAAGCAACACTGTCCATGACAGCTTGTAGACAATGTTGTGTCTTGTGAGTTGTAAGTGATAGGAACATTGAAGGTCACATGTACTAAAGAATACGGACTGTTGAATGATGTGTTCTTAATCAGTGGGACTACATGCTCTCATTTATTTATACTTAGGAGTTAAAAATATGTTTATTTTGATGTATTCTTTGTGTTATATTTTGACATGACCTTCGCCAAATTTATTTTTTATGTGAAGTCTGAATAAAAGCTATTGTCAGTTTCAAACATCTTTTTTTTTACATGATCCATAATTTTTGTCAGCAGTTTGGCATTTAGAGATTCCTGCTAAGAATGTTCAGACTGGTGTCAGTATGCTGTGACTTTGGTAGGATTTATAAGAAATGCTACATCCCATGTGTGTATGGAGAGGTTAATTACCTAGCAAAAAAACAAAGAATTTTTTAGGTATTAGTAGTAGTATGGTACTGTAGTCTGAGTCTTTGGCCTTTACAGTGGTTCTCCATACAAAAGGTATGAGATAAAGATGTAAATATTATCGTCACTGTGAATTCAAAAGACAATAACTGTTTGCTGTCTATCTTCAGTTTGTTGGTGTTGAAGGTTTCATCACAGCTTGTGTAGATCTCTACCCAGAATTCCTCAGACGTAAATACAGGAAAGAAGTATTCACAGCTCTTGTTTGTGTTGTCTGTTACTTGGTTGGTCTATCTATGGTTACTGAGGTAAGCAATACTTGGAACACTTTGTTGTTTTTTAATTGATAAACTTTGTTGTATGTGAGAGTTAAGTATGCAGGTAGGTAATGATTGTGTTGTTGAAAGAAACTGCATTTGTGAGCTGTAACGAGATAAGTTAAGTTATGACTTTAAAGATACTTTTTTGCTCATGGTTTTTTGGAGTAAATTGCAATTTGAATTTAAAACATAGTTATTTGGTCTACATTTATTCTTACAGTTTTATGAAACAAATTGATATGAAATACTTTTGGTAAATAAGCAGTACTAAAAAGGCTTCCAGTCATCTTGTATGGTTTTGTTTTTCTACTAAGACATAATATGAAAACAGTGTTGAACTTTAATGTGTATTCTTAATCTGTCCTCCATATTGTCTATTTATGATATTGAAATTATTTCCTGAATTGTTTATTTAAATTTTTTTTAGTTTGTTTTAGCTCAAGTTGTAGACCCCATGGTACAGAATGTTTAAGATAAATAATTGAGATGTATAATGTTATTGACACCTTTGTTTTTTGTTGTTTCTCTTCACAGGGTGGTATGTACGTGTTCCAGCTCTTTGACTATTACTCCGCAAGTAGAATAGTTTTACTTGTTGCTGCTATTGAGTGCTTTGTTGTCAGCTATGTTTATGGTAAGTCATCAAAACATTAACAAATATTGTAAAGTTGGAATAAAAGAAATAAAACATTAAAACTAAGCTGATTTTGTACGCTAAAAATTCTCTTCAACAAATCAAGCTTTAAAACAATTGTTTTTTTATTTTGTTTAAACATACTTTTAAGCCTATACTTTCTTAACACAGTTTATCTGCTGTGACATAATATCCTCCTCATTGAAAAATAAAAGTTCATAAAATTTTAGCTTACAGTTTCTTAAAAGCTCATTTTGAATCTAAGGCATAGCAAATAAATTTGTTCTGATTTAATCTTATTGAGAATCAGAATAATCTATTGTAAGAAATGTATTATGTTTGCAAATTAACCATGTTTTTTAATGATTTGCATTATTCTATTTTGATAAAAATATATTATTCTCTGAAATATTCAAAGAGCTAATTTAAAAAACTTTATTTTTTAACTTGCATTTGTTAAATCATTCACTTTGTTTCTCCCCTCCAGGTATTGACCGGTTTACAGATAACTTGGTTATCATGTCTGGCTTCCAGGGAGAGAACTTCATCAAATATTTCAAGAAAGGCACCAAACTGTTCTGGATGGTTCTTTGCCCAATCTTCACACTGGTTAGTGAAGTGCATGTGAACCTTTTTGGTTATTTGGATAAAAGAACAAGGAAATCTTCATAAAGAGATTCTGATGGTCAATTTGATAAAAATGCACTTTTGTTCTGATTTATAATGATAAATTGAAAGATTCAATGTGAACTCACAAAACAGACATTTTTTTTTGGTAAAAATGTTAATATCAAGCATTTAGCAGGTAAAGTCCCTAGACAGCTAAGAAAGTAAATTTGAGAGGAAATAGTTTCTTAAGCACAGAGCATATTTTATAATATCCAAGCCTACCTAGTAACACAATTGCAATAGAATGATTGGATAATTTATTGATCTAGTGGCCTTTTACCAATTATACATTAAAACCAGAATACTTTTATATATAAATGAACACATTTTACTATTTTTCTCCCTTGCCTTCCAGTCCATCTTCATCCTTGGCTGCATCAGTTACTCAGAATTGACCTACAAAAGGAAAACAATGACCTATGTATATCCTAGCTGGGCCATTGGAGTTGGTTGGTTCTTGGCCTGTATCAGTATTGTATGTATCCCTATTGTTATGGTCTATAGGATATTGACCACTTCAGGAACGTTTAAAGAGGTAAGCATAATGTTAAGTTAGTTTTTACAAAAATATGTAATAGGTACCTAGTGTTTTGTCTCAGTTTATTATGAATTCATTGGTTAAATAACGCCTTTAAGATTAACAGTCCAGATTTAGTGGGAATAAAAATGTAGACTTAAAAATGGAGATGCAGTTTCTTCTGGCTTAATTCTTTGAATTTGTGGGTCACTATACAGATAGATCATTTGATGGATACCTGTATGATGAACAATTGAGAAGGAAAGGGATAAAGAGAGCAAACATTGAGGGGAAGAGAGCCATTTTCAATCACTTAGTCTCACTCTCTCACTCTCTCACCATCTCTCTAAGTGATTGAAAATGCTAGAAAGTGAGAATGAGGAGAAAGAAAAGAGGAGAGAGATAGGAATAAATGAATTTGGGAGTAGGAGAAAATAGAAGGGGAGAGAATATTTCCACGCACAATTATATTGTGCAGTGGTAAATTTTCTTCTTGTGTGTGTGTCTGTCGGTTTACGCGATAACTTTGTGTGAATAATTTTGCTTGGAGCTCTTTTATTTTTGGAAGGATGATAAAGACCCGGAATAGAATTTTTGCTATTTAAATCCAAAAATATTTGTGAAAAATTGATGGGAGTTAATGAGTTTTTTTTAGTTATGACCTCTTTGAGTGTTTTGCTATATGTCTTTGTTAATTTTGAGAACATGCTGTTGGTCAAAGATTGAAATCTGAAATTTTGCACAGAGGTTTAATTCATGGGTCCTTAAAAGCTGGAGTCTAATGTTTTGGAAACAATACAGTTTTGACAGAGTTATGTCCCTTTTATGATTTTCAGGTACTTTATTTATGCAGTGTACGTATCGTTGGGAGTAAGATTCTAAAATATTGCACACAGGCTCTTCTAGGGACATTCTAAAAATATTTTTCTCAACTTTTTGAAAAATATGTTTACATAGTTATGGCCCTTGAGTTGTTTGCTACGTTCTTTGTTACTTGTGTCTGATGTGCGTGGTTGTACTCTCTACGAGTACTCCTTTTTCTAGTTATTTTTTATATTTATTTATTTATATTTATTTATTTATGATGGACTATTCTTCTGCACAATAAGTGACTTTACTCAATACAATAGCCTCAAGGATTCTTATTTTCTTTTTATGATTATTTTGCTGATAAAGCTGTCTTTTGTTAATTCCAGCGTATGACCTACCTGACAACTCCACACTTGAAGCGTCATCAGTTGAGACCCAATGAGGATATGAGTCGTGTTGTCCTCTTAGATGATGACATATTTGCCAGTATTGACCAGAAAGATGAGGAAGAAAAATTTATGCCTGAAAATCCACACTATACTCCCTCATTTACAATGGAATCATTAAATGGTAAACAGTTTATTTCTTTTGATGTACCTATGACAAATTGTACAGTTAAAGTTGTCTTGGCGGCTGCCTGTGTTGGCAACCTTTATTGTCCTTGGTAGGTCTTCCTTAAATTATGAACTTGTCCGAGGCAGGGGCTACATTCTCAAAGCACAATTGATGACCTGCTTCGTCAAAATCGAAAGTTGACTGCAGATTGTTTTTTTCTTTGACATAAAGAAGAAAAATTACTCTTGATTCTAGTAGTTCTATTTTAGTAATCAATAACGATATTTCCTTTAAAAATTAACTAAAACAAACAAAAGCGACTGGAAAGCAAACAAAGCAAGCAAGAAACCAGCAAAATTGTATACTAATGATTCAGCCAGATTAATTGATCTGCATTTTGGTGGTTTATTAGAATCTATATTCTTCAAATAGAAATTAAATATATCTTTCTAATGATATACAACACTTGATATTTGAATATTTACCAAGCTGTGTTTTGGACGTACAAAAAAACATGAAAAATACATTTTTAGCCAATTGACCAGTTTAATTCACTTCCAGCAGGTAATATTCTACGGCCATCGAGGCATGTGAGTAATATTGCATCATTGGAGACTGTAGCTCTCTCAGCATCGATATCTCATGTCAATTAGATTATCTGTCATCACTACTAAGTGCGCATATTTTCTATACGAGTGACAAATATATATTTTAACATTTTTTGTTTCTTTTCCCTATGTCTCTTCAGGTGCCGCACCAGACTGCAAAGACACAGAAGATAACAGATTAATAAATGCCCATCCCTGTTAGGACATGTTGTATGTTATATGTTATGTTCAGCATATGTGAATCATGTATGAAAGATAAAGCGACATGACATAATTGTTATTGTTGATGTCATTTTTACTTTTTTTACTGCGCTTAATAACCATCAATCTTGACATCTTCTCAAGCATTTTTCACATCACTGCATTTGATTTGTTTGCCAAAAAGACGACAATCAGTTATTATGTATAAAAGTAAGTCATTTTCATATGCAATTAATTTGCTCTTTGATGATGTACATACTGTCATATTTGGAAAATTAAAATCTTATCTCAATGGAGTACTGACCCGAAGTGTGTGCTACAAAATCCACCACCTGCTAGATTATGAATATCAATACATGGACTTGATAGTAAAAGATAATATTTCTTTTCCTGTATGACTTACAATAATTAAATATTCAGACCAGAAAGCACAATACCTTATAGTATTTGGTAAATGCTAATAAGATATTACTATTGTAAAGTAATAGTAAAATAAGAAAAGTAGAGATGAACTTAAAATTGATGATATGCTTCTTGCAAATTTTGGAAACATTAATTGCCATATTTGAAAGTACAATACTTTTTTGTGTTTGATAAATATTGATTTACATTACTATTGCAAAGTTGTCATTTTAGAAACTAAAAATTGTACTCAGTATTGATTAATTGCATATATTGCAATTTGAAAATCTTACCTTTTGAGAATTGTCATTGAAAAACAAACATTTTATCATCTCAAGTCTCCACGGAAACCTCTTCAGGGCTATTTCTATCAATCATTTAACTGCCAGATTATTTGCCCATCTTCATATTTTTCAAAGCCAGTATGTACCTTGAAAATACATAATTGACCCTGGTCAGTTTATGGTGACTTAAATAATTGAATACAAAATTTCTTAAGTGATATCGACCAAAACAATGTCTTGCTTCAAATTGAAAAGGATTTTAGATCTATTTTTTCTTGTGTAGTCTTTTTATTTTGAATATGCCTGTTAAGTAAACAAAAAAATACTTTCTCTTAGAAAAAATATGCCCCAGTGAGAATTTCTATTATTTGAGTTCTTGCAAAAAATTTAAATATCTGGCAGTTAACTCTGTAAACTATTATGTAAAAATGGTTGTAAATGTAAACATATCAAATATGTATGTAAAAAATGTTAATATTTTCGTGTTGATCATTCGTTATTTTAAATGAAAAGCCATTCACGTCTGCCTCCCATTTTCAATTCATTGTTCTTGTCAGATACATCACCTTACTGTTCTTGCCTACATGCAATTCATGTCAATTAAACTTGCTTCATTTTCAGTCATATTTTGTAAATATACTATCATTAAGTATTACAAACATGTTGATTTGAAAACGTTATTGATACAAAGAAAATTGATATTTTTAGAGACCCAACTGAAATTTGTTTATACTTCAGCAAACTGTTTCTGTTCAGTGGATTATTTGTTCATAAAGTGCTTATTTCATGGCAAAGAAAGACAACTTTAAAATTCTTCTTTTTTAAAAGTATTGACACACAATTGTTGGAAACTGGTATCTTTTGACCTAGATTTGTGAGTTGAGCAGTCACTCTGTAAAACATAAATTAACATATAGTCTTATGTTTTCTGTTTATCTTAGCAAAATAATGCTTTAGGCTTTTGCAACAGCAGTACAAATAATAATCCTAGTTAGTATAGCTATTAGATTGAAACATCTGCTTTTAGAATCAAATCCAAGATATATTTAATAAGAGTTAAAATAGACACCCTCATTCTGCTTTCTTATCAATCTTAACCATTTATTTCTGCCATGATTTATTCATATTAAGTTAATGGGAATATGTAAGATTAAATTCAGGCATGAATTTTTCTTTTCTCTTGTGGTCTCAGATGCTTTGATGTGTTCAAATGGAATAATATTGTTGATGCTTAAGAATGAAAGGCCAACAAATGTCATGTGTATAGGTTTATTTGCCAAAAATTACGCCATTGATTTCCTAGACTGGATTCCAACCATTGATGCATGCATTTACAGTCATTATGATTTGAATCATTTAGTCATTATGTTAATTACTTTGCTAAGTTTCATAATAAATTGAAGACATTTAGTTATCGCTAGGTGACTAGCCAAAGACTTTTGCAATAAAGATTGCTAACTTTCTCCCTATTTGCCATCATAAAATGCAACATACATTGACTTATCTTACTATATGGCTTCACGTTTGTTCTTGATTATAGAAATTCCTAAAATTACTGTCATTGTAATAAAAGACTTGAAGCCTTTGACCTTTAAGTCTTGTGACCTTTAAGATGTTTGACCTTCGGGTCTTTTGAACTGCCTGATCGAATCATATCACAAAGTATATACGCTGATATTTAATGATGTTGCTTCTGGTTGTGTGACATGCTGATTGATTTATTATATTGTGATTGGCAAATTTAAATGATCTCTGCAACATGGTTACAATACAAACATTTAAAATCGCATGTTTCAAATTTACTGTTTAGTATTCTTAGTATTGCATGTGTTAACATAGATATTTACTGGCAATATTCTTGTAGATGTCGACTTAACTAAGCCACCAGAATTGTTAAGGACCTTTGTGTCTTGAGCTATTGACAATGATGCGCTCCATCGGCACATACACAAGATTATACTGTGTCAGGCAGTTGTGAAAGAGCTACTTATTTCAGATGTCACAAAATTAACTCTAGCTTAGATGAAATCTTAAGAGGTTTTAACTCATCCTTGCCTAAGGAAATACGTTGTCTTCAGTGTATATACTCATTTTGTTTGCTGCTACCAAAAGAATGTTAAATATAGTGTCCTTTCCAGTAAATTTCAGAAATTTCCAGTGGAAATAAATGTATGGATCTTTAACACATTGATGGAATACCACAATAATATACTGTGTGGTTGGATTGTAGAAATTTGGAATGAGTGTCATGAAACCCACCATTTATGTTGGAATTTCTGGCTGGCCAGCTGGCTTACCTAAAATAAAGCATAGAAAAGAGAAGAATGAGATCTCTCCTCAGAATATTTCCATTAAGATTGAAAATGGACCAAAGAATCTATGAAGGTTAAGACATTGTTTTTGATAATTGAAGGAGCCAGCAAGTAATTTTCTTCATTTCATCTTGTCATCTATTAATTAATTTGATCCCTGTGGGCATCGTCAGAATCTTTAAAGATTCAAAAATACAACTCAGTAGTTATATAGAATAGAAAAATATTATGTAACAACTTCTGATATGGTTAAATGTTCAAATATAGCTTTAACACCATAACTGAAGTTATGATCATCCTTATTAAATTGATATCTAATCACATATTTTAATAGTTAGTTCCCTAGCCCTAAATTTATCTTCAATGGTAATTTATGGTTACAATTCTCTGAACATTTTCCTCTGTATCTCAAAAACAATGAAAAACATTTCACTTTCATCAATTCTCTTTATTGGTTTATTTTCCACAATGTTTGAGTTTAACATCATTATGTTCTCATAGAATTGGAATGAATATTGGTTATTTCTTAAAACAACTTTGGCTTTTTCACTTTGTCTTTGTTAAGACTTTGTTTTAACCTTCGTAAGAGTTTGATGATATTACGTTGCCATTAAAATGACAGCGAGCTACAGTGTCTGTAAAACATG
Source organism: Clione limacina (assembly GCA_032362205.1). NCBI lineage: Eukaryota > Metazoa > Mollusca > Gastropoda > Pteropoda > Clionidae > Clione > Clione limacina. The sequence continues at coordinate 9,635 of JAUUEB010456398.1, read as the reverse complement.
GCATCATTTACACACTATAAAATGTTGCCAGTATACTAATGTTATTTGATTGTAAGCAAGGTCTTATTGTTTACTATGTTTAGAAGAAAGGAAAGAGGAGCTTTTAGAACTCAAATGTATTTTATTTCAGAAAATGTTTTAGAATCAAGAAAAATAAAAATTAACTAAAGTATATGTCAATTTGTCAAAATAGATTTTGATATTTATCACCTTACTTCTCTCCCCTCCCATGACAACCAAAGAAAAATATAAATAAAGATCTCATTTTAGAAATTAAGACGGTGACAACGAAATTTTATTATGAAAATGGATGGAGTTGATGTTTTTTGTATACTTTTTAACAGTTTTCTCATTCTAAATCTTAGCGTACTCATGAATGGATAATTACAATTACTGTTTTGAACTCGCTTAAGTCGGATGTTTCTTAATTAAATCTGGTTAAAGCAAAGTTAAACTGTATGACTTTATTTGAAAATGAAAATCTGATCCAATAATTTGATGATGAATATCACAAATTTCAAGAACAGTTCTCAATATTGGGTTTATCATACAAGAGAAACTGAACATAGAAACATAGTCGTTGTTGGTAATCTGTATTATGACAATTATGATTGATCTCATTGAAAGAAAATAAGAAACCAAAAATTGCTCCTGCTAATTTTGAATATGTTCTCCGTAAGGAATGTTTGATATTTTTTACAATAAAGACCTTGTCAATAAAATTGAAAATCTTTCTTTGTCATTTTATTTATTTTTTCCTTGTTGCTTACATACATTTTTAAAGTCTGCATTGTAAAATAAGATCACACACCATGGTTACATTATGACAGCTTTTTGAAGTTTTTCCCCCTATTATATTGAATGAAGTCGGAAAGAATTATGCTACTATATGGATGTAAACTCGTCCTGTAATGCCCTAACTGGACAATTCAAAATTCAAGCTGGTCATTCTCATCAGCTATCAGGTTGCTAAAACTTGACAAATTCCAACTTGAATAGTGGCCGCTGTGAATATTGTAAAAAAATCTGCTATCCTCTTAGAACATCCTGTTGTTTAGCAAGTCAAGGACGGCAGCAGGATTTTTACAGAATCTAAAGTCTATCATTTCTTGTGCCACAATGCTGCTCTGAAGCTGTTAATATTAAAATATAATATACACTTTATATGCAATTTCGTAAATCTTTCTAGAGGATAAAAAGTGGTTTACAAATATTATAAAAGTTGCAACACGTCATATAATCCACAACATGAGGTAATTCCTAATCACTAAAAAGAAACTGGAGCCTTTTAGTGTCACTTTCAAATTTGATGATTATTTGGATCTGAAATATGAATCCCGTTCTTTCACTATCTTGTGTTGAATGCTCATACTGCAAAGACAAAGTCTTCAGACAGAGTAAATCATACCCAGGTCTTCCCTCACCCTCCTCGAAGTGCTGATGTATCTTTCCTCTGTGCATGTGGTTACGTGAAGAATAAGGGTTGTGCGCAGGGAAATAGTTGCCCGATAGCCTGGTGGCAACTTATAATCCCGATGGGCAAGACGAGCAAGTTAAAATTTTGAATCGGGTGGTGAACACTCTGCGAATTAGTCAAACCAAAGATAATGCAACGGATGGAGAGAAATATCACTTAACCTTGTGTCGCGAAACCAAGATAACATCCCTCAAAAGATTTTGGGAACAGGTTCGCCTGGAATCACCAATTCTTTACAGGAGGCCTCTAAACTTTTCCCTTGACAGTTGGTATGAGGTGTTTTCGAACCTATCACTGACACTGCTGTACTGACCAACTGGTACAAATGCAGGAAAGGTCCACGTTATTTACAGTACGGCAGCAGCAGTAATGTATGTATACTGTCTGAGTGATATTATCATCAGTCTACTTGACCATATTGAGTACTAGCAACTTCGTCTTGTCGGTGTTATACCCTACTTCCTCAATTAGCTCAAAAGAAGACGAAGTATACGAAGAAGAAATTCATTCATTCCCCCCCCCCCCTGAGGTTACAGTGTATTAAATGTTATTAAAAATTACCAACATGCAAAACTCAGGCACTTCTCTTTGGTAATGGTGCTTCGCACCAACAACCCCACAGCTTGAAGAATTAGAAGAAGAAGCAAATATATAAAGACAAATTTTCCCCTAAAGATTGCAATGCTAAAATGTTATTAAAAAAGAACACTAGAAGGTATTAAAGCTTTTCGCAAACTACTCCCATTGGAAAAAACCTAAATACGTCCCATACTTTCTTTCTCCCTTTAAAAAGATCGATCACCTATAAAAAACATCAGTATTTTTTAATAGCCTCGATTTCTCCCCTGCTATTTTAAAATCGTACATCCATGCTTTCTATCAAAAGAAGTAATACAGTCAACCCCCGTTACAGTGCCAATTTCCGTGTAAAGGGAAAATTGGCACTGTAGTGAATTTAGCACTGTAGAGAGGTTCTGACTATTAAGTGCCCTGATGAAGAACAACTCAAGTTCTTGCTAAATGAGACTTATTTCATGTACAGTATGTTTAATAAGGTTACACTATTACTCATAATGCATGGAGTAACATAGTTGAATGTTTAAAATGAAAAGAAAACAAATAATACAACATTTGTATCCGTTTATTATTTCGAATATTTATTTTCAAAAAAAAAATCAGAGTGGACTGTGACTTCAAAGCGTCAGCTTTAGTCATTGTGTACATTGTGTCTTGTTTTCTTTTTAGTCTCCACGCTTTCGTTTTAGATAGTGGCGCCTGGAAACTTTGCAACTGTCACCAAATACAATATCCGGTTGCTATGCACTTGACACTGTGCCAACTAGGCCAAAGTGAAATTAACGTAAGGTCATATCGTGTAAAAAAAGAGAGTTATGATGCGACATTAGCAGAGTTGTGTGATTATGTCGTGCGCCACATGCATGTATGTGTGCAATTCGCAGTCATCAAGGCGTGTATCACAGCTGTTTTCTGATTTGTGTCTTCCTTCAAATCCTCTCATATAAAATTTGCGTTGAAGCGAGGTTAGTAATAAAAGAAAAAACAAAACTCGCTTAGTAACGAATTCCAAAATTTGCGTTGTAGAGGAGGTTTTTTAACAAAGAAATATAAGTAAAAATCTAGTGCTTTGCGAAAAATGGCACTTTAGTCGTTTTCGCTTTGTAGTGGATTGCACTGTAGCGGGGGTCGACTGTACAACTATGATAACGATCGCTGTACTGTTTACACACAGTTGAACATAAAGTTAAATATAATGTTGTTTTTTTACCCTCAGAAGCATGGACGAATCGAAGAAGAATGGCAGAACGTATCACGTCGATTACTTGAAGTATGGATTTTCAGAGTTTACTGATGATGTACAGAAACCCCTCTGTCTGTTCTGCTTAAAAACCTTATCCAACGATGCCATAAATGAATATTTGAGGAAGTACGATCTATCATTCCAGTTTATCATTTTATTTATTGCTCGCCTTTGATTTCACACGAAAACTTTTCCAAGTTTAAAGAACATTGAATTAAATAATTAGAAGTACGATCCATCATCCCAGTTGTTGAACAGCATACCATGATATATTGTGTTGCAATTAATCAAACGCGGGAACATTAAAAAACAATTCGTATAGAATGGTCGTATGGAAATGTTCTATAACACTCGAATTCGATTTGTTATAAAAATAGAATATTGTGTCATGTAACTGTTATTTATTCATGACATACTCAACTATAATTTGACACGACACATCTGATAATGGAATATTATTGCGATCATTTAGCTTCACATATAAAGTATGATAAATTGTAAGTTTGCATTAAGGAATATGCTATAGAAATTATACATTATCAGTATTATGGTGATGATTATATTGAGTTCTCCATGTTATCTCTAAACGGCTCCTTCTGGTCATGAAGAGTGTGTGAATTTGTTCCAGGCATTGAATATTTGTTCCACGAGGACCATCATTTGTAATAGCGATCTGAAGGTGGAGAAACGTGGCTCGGAACAGAGCCATAGCCAGTACCTTGCTAGTGTTTTGTAGCTAGTAGCCAGTATCAGATCTACTGTTTATGTTTGTTTTATCACCTCAGTGGTTTTTGACGATAAAATCAAAACTTTTAAGAAAATACATATACTGTATAAAATTATGATATTATTCAAAATAAAGGTGTATTTATAGAAAATAGTAGAATGAGATTAGCATGAGATTAGCATATACTAAAGGGACGACCATTCAATACGAATTGTTTTTTAATGTTCCCGCGTTTGATTAATTGCAACACAATATATCATGGTATGCTGTTTAAAAACTGGGATGATGGATCGCACTTCTAATTATTTAATTCAATGTTCTTTAAACCTGGAAAAGTTTTTGTCTGATTTCAAAGGCGAGCAATTAATAAAATGATAAACTGGAATGATGGATCGTATTTCCTCAAAGATTAAGACTAAAAAATTAAATAAAAAGGAAAATCTACAAAATAAGGCGAAAAATAATGATAATGTGTGAATTGCCTATGTCTCGGATATTTTTCGGAGTGATACAACTAGTATCGATTGAGGATAAATTTCTTGACAAGGGGAGGGGGGGTTCCTCTAACTGTATAAGCTGTGTAACATTTCCTCCTTGCCTAGAGCCTGAATAATAATTAAATGTGTTAATTCTTTTCTTGTCCAGACGACAAACACACAAGAGTCTCCGCGATGTTAATGTGAAAGGATTCCCGTACTCAAAGAAAATGCCTATGGGTGAGCTAAATGGTATGTCTGGGTTTAATTTATGCAATTAGTGTTTCGTTTATTTCGATAAGTTTAAAATTATCAATTATTATAATCAAATCGGGCATATGAGGATTTATATGTGGTTCTTTTATATCCCTTAAAGATAAAACCTTTTAGTTTTAATTGACTACAGAATCTTAAAAATTGTCATTATGCTTTAAACTTTTCAGAATTTATTTTCTGTGTAACAACTTCTTTTTAGACTAATACACATGATCTATCTGCATAATGTGATCTTTGAGGGTTTATCAACAGCATGATATCTTATAAACGATTCGTAAAAAAGCTTTTACTGCTCATGAAAATAGCAATATGATACATGTTTCCTCTGGTTATGGGGTCAGTGTTTGTTTCGTTTGTTTCGAATGCAGACTGTCGGCTCCTGCGGAAAGCTAGCACGATAAAAGTCCCAAAGACCTTTACGGAGAGTATGTTTGTCTAGTTGGCAAACAAATCGTTCCAAGTCAAGGGGGGAAATCGGTACCCACTGATGTTGCGTAAGTGACTGCTTAACACCACATGTGCCGCACAAAATGTGCACATCATATGCACTTGGCATATATGCTCGTGCTATCCACCAGCCAACGCTAGAGCATGCGTTGGCGGACCACTGCCGAACTTCATGAGGTACTCAAGTTATCCTGTTGAGTGACAGCGGGCCCCGTAGGTGAACTGCGTGCCCACCCACGGTTGAAACCGTTTGTCGTTTTTTCAAATGGTCTTTCATTAGAGCAAAGAACATGTTGGTCCTTGTATCAAATAAGAAAGAAATATATTTTTCGTTTGTTCCCGATGTTAAAAAAACAATTGTTCAATATTTAACAAAGATCTACTGTGTAGGTCTAAAATATGAAACAAGATTAAAGTGAGAGTAACAATTATATTCACTTAAATTAAAAATACTTAAATTAAAAATAAACCAACCATTATAGACTAAAAAAAATGGTTAACAATTATATCAGATTTGTAGACTAAAGCCAAATAACATTATAAAGATATAATAAACTAGAAGTAACAAAACTAGATTTAGAAGAAAACACCATACAACAACATACAACAATAAACAACATTCGATAACATACAACACACAACAACATACAACAACGTACAACACATATAACAACATATGAGAACATACAACAACATACATCACACAAAAACAATTCGACATCTCATTTTTCATACTTACTATCGATACGCAAACATTTGAATGTAATTTCATTTTGCTAAATAAACAACTCAGATGCATTTACTACTTAATACTAAGTCTTACCTTTACTTCCTTTGTACGACCATACACAACACACTCTCTTAGCATATTAATAGTTTAAGAACAATGAAGTCAAGAATGTTACACAATGAAACATACAATGTCTTCTCTATAGTCTTCCAAACAAACAATAGTTTCTTGTATTCGCACTATTCTGAGTACATCAAAATACATTTTAACCTCCCTTTCTAGAATCGTCTATGATTTTATAAAATGAATTGCGTGTATTTAAATAAATATAAATGTGTCGGGTTTACTTTCTGAATCAAGTTAATAATATCCACAGGAAGTACTTAATCGTGATTTATACTCGAAAATAATACACGTTGTCAAGTGGCCTACATTAAGAGTAAAAGAAATGTAGGAATTTTTTTTTCTTTTTCTTTTTCTGCTCGATCATTCGCTTTAACCTCGAACGAACTCAACTATTGTTGACTGAATGTTGCGTTAGCGTACTGCTTTTTATCCACTCATTTTTTGCCGGGTGCAGGTTTGCTTTACACATGTTTTGCGTCAACACTATGGTGCTTCCCTTCGCCCAGAGGGCAGCTGCTATCCGTATTCATAAGATACTCTTTTACTTAGACTGTCAGAGTATGATATTTTGCCGGAATGATACTCTGATCAACCACCAGGGGATCTTTATCGTGCGTCTGCGCACGGACTAAGTACTTGAGCCTGCCTACCAGGGATTGAGGGAATGCAAGTACTGATAATGAAATCTGTTTGCACGAGTGGTATAAACCACATATCACGAATTTCATTTTCAATATCAGTACATAATAGAAACTGTAATTATTGCGCTCATATAAGTTTACATTTTCCCACATAGTTCTCTCTATGTTTTTTTTGTAGACGGTAAAAGTCATGAGAAGGATTTTGTTCAAATAATTGGCCAATTTATTTGTTATCAACATTGAAAAATTATTTTCTTTTGTTAACCTTCGAGAAAACGACCAACGTGTTCTTTGGAAAATCTTTTCTGCAATCAAACACCCATAGACACATGGTCTTTGGTAGATATTCTGTGATCGTTTTTTCCTATATAAACAAAAGAAAATCATTTTGACCGCATGAAATTTCAAGTGTGTGAAAACCACATCCAACTAAAAAAGAAAGCATTATTAAATATATCTTTTTAAATCGACAAAATTCAGAGACCAGCCATGACACACATATCAAAAATAAAACTTTAATTCCGGACTGATTATTCATACTCTTCGTATTTTCATCGCACTAATGCATCATTCAATTTCATCTTTTATCTCCCATTTCCACAGGGCCATCTTAACGCATACCAAGGCTGGACTGCTCGAGGGATCACAAGCATACGCAATATGAGCCTCATCTCCATAGTTATATAATGAAAACGGTAAATCTTGTTAACTGCTGTGCCTTGAAGCATGTAAAAATAAATTTGTTAAAGTTACACTGTCTAACCAATTTAACAAAACATATCTTTTTAAGAGCAACATTCTGAAGCAGTATAAATTTCGCGATGAGATGTTTGTTCTTTGCTAAGGTTAGACAAAAAAAGGTGATAAGAATATTTGTTTAAAAATGTTACTGCGTGGTCGCGATACAGGGATCACAAGTTTTATTCACTTATAGCTCGAACGTTGTTATACTATGTTGGCTGATTTAGCGTTAGCTAACTACCTTACACACTCATCTTTTTTAACACTTTGGTCCTTCCTATCGTCTCAGAGTGCGACCACTGCCGTTTTTAGAATGTTCTCTTATATCAATAATGCCAGTAAGAAGGTAGAACTTATTTTCATAAAATTGTCCCACTGTGGTTCTTTTGTCGACTACAGTTCCTTTGATTAACCACCAGGGAGTCTTTAATGTGTGCAGCTCTTTGTAGGTTTACTAAGGTTGATCGGTTGATTCCTTGTAAACTCTGCGTGTACATATGTGTCTCCGTCCTGCCAGTTAGGGTAACAATTGTAAAGCGCTTTAAGCTAACTCCAAAGGGAAATCGCTTTATAAAAGCGATAATTATTATTATTAACTTTCAAACGGGACGTTTTATCATCCGTCTCCAATAGACTTATGTGCAATATCTAATCTATCAGGTAGGATCTGTTGATGTATCTATGCATTAATAACGAAATGTATTTACGCATGAACGGTAAGCACTTTTACCACGTAACACATTGGCAACTTTCCTCAAATTATTGAGCATGAATCTATTTTTCATCACGTAGATCGACTTTTCAGACCTGCGGATATTTAGTCCTGCGCTTTAACTGTTATGTAATTGCACCCCATGTTACACGTTATAAAACAATGTTGAACCTTCTTTTAGGAAAAAACCAATTTCATAATTTTATGTTGAGCACTGCTTGTCCTTCGTTTTAAGAGATCCAAGATTTCCGTTCGACCAATCTGATCATTAAAAACTCAAGTAAGTCATGTGAGGCATTTCAGCCTTGACGCGTGAGTTGATGAGTTGTCTTTTTACTAAGTGCGTGCTTCACGCGTTTACTCTGATTCTGTCGTTATTTAACTTTCGCATCTTAACTTAATGAACATTTCACTATGCATTAAGGTTAAAATCAAGCATTTAAATTAGCAGAAATTCGCGGAAAAATCGAAAATCTTGGGTTATCAAATCATGTATTAAAAGACTCCCTGGCGGTTCTTACCATCATACAATGATTTATGTGAGTTTAACCATCATGATTTAAGATAAAAGTTGACTTTTTTATCTGCTTCAATTATTGAACCGTGTGTATTTTTAAGCTTCTTTAATAAACACACACAACTCGGTATATTATGACAAAACTCAACCAATTTATACTCAAACCTTGACTCAAAATCCTCTTGAATCTATGTCATTGTGAGAAGTAATATTTTGCCGGAAAGGTAGATTTTTGTTATTAAGATGTGTACTTCTGATGAATTAGCCAAAATATTAACTAGTAGTATATGGTAACCAGTGATCGGAATTACTCGGGCCAGAGTAGCGGAAATACTACTCGGCGACGCTCAGCCGTTACTCTACTCGGGGATACTCAGTCCGCTAATGTACTCAGTATTAACTCAAGAAAGACACTACTGTACTCAAAAAGATTAGCGGGAATACTGATGATTTTTTCAACTTTTCACACAAACTTTATCTCAAAACTAGTTTTCATTCGTTAAAATTTACAAAGCTATACATTTTAAAGAAGGTACAATATAGGCCGGTATGGGCACATTCATTAGCCACGCAAATATAATACTCGGTCCAATAATGTTTGTTTAGAATAAAACTATTGTTGAGAGTCAGCCCGTTTTCAATTACCTGGCAAGTAGTAGCAAGCTGTTCGAAACAACATCACTTCTTACTGTGTGATGTGTGTTCTTTCGACTTTCTTTGGATATTAAAATCATTCTAGCGTGTAATGGCTACATTGTGTAATTATAATCGTTCTCTGTACTGCGAAATTAATCAGCCAGCACAGAGTTCGGTGTATATTTTCAGTTTGTATGTCAATAACTACTCAGAAGTGTCAGGAGATATCCTTAGACCTTCATCTGTTTTTTTAAGGAAATCATTCAATAATAATTTCACATAATGTTCGGATTAGATTCTTGCTGTATCT
>JAUUEB010456287.1:0-11806 GCA_032362205.1 Clione limacina | reverse complement strand
AATATAACTGCAAGATTTAATACATTGAATTATATCGAGAAATACAACCTAGGGGTATAATAATGAATTTTTAGACACCCTTCATTTTTTTTATATTTTCATAATTAAAAACTTAAAAAGTACAGTATGGGCACTATTGGCTTTTGTGTACACTGACAGACTCATCCTGAAGTTATAATTATCAGGATGGTCAATCTTTTATTGTTCTTTTTTTCCCCAATCAGGAATATCTGACTGTGGCACAGTACATAGACTGAGGTCCATCTTTGAGCAAGCTCTACAGAAGTCATGTAATAGACACAGCCCCCTCTTGTGGAAACTTTATCTGTTATTTGAGGTAAGGGACAGCAAATTGGTTGTAATGCTTTAAGCCTGACAGTTATGTTTGGGTTATTAATTTTGTCAATACAAAAGAAAGTATTATAACCTGCAGTGGAGTCATATCATAATAAACCAAATCATAGTTTGAAAGCACCACTTAATACCCAAACTGGTAAGATCATAAGCTATTGAGTGTTCAATTCTATTTTGACTATTTATTGAAAACAAATATTGTTGTAAGGGAAACAATAAGAATATCTTTATAGATTGATGCAGTTTAGTTACAGTGTTTGCCATTACAAAGACTTTGACTTGTTTTTCTAATATAAAATCAAATTCTGGATGCACCTTACATCTATGAGGTTTGTTTTATGAAAAACAAAAATGACCTGAATTCAATTAAGATTATGATAAAATTGGATGATCTAATTCAAGGGGGTTGTCAAGTCTGATTATGTTTTAAGACATCTATTTCATTGATCTTAAGTTTTATGAACAACTAGTGGCTGAATAACCCGGTTTGCCCGTTAGTTTGAAAGCAACCTGTATTACTATTTTTATCAGCTGGTGTTTACACCATCTATTGACGGGGAAAGAGAAAATTGTGTCCATTAGGGTGCAGCCCGAGTATTAAGCGCATCCGGAAGATGGTGCATGTTTGTTCATATTGAAGTTTAGATTCATCGTGTGGTTACTGAAAATATAATAAAGAACTAAAAAAGCTAATGATATTTCTTACAGTCAACCGAATTACACCAAAAGCTTAACTGCACATCTGGTAATATCTACAAACACATTGCTAATAAAGTTTCAGGTCGATTGAGTCAAAACTTTAGCTGTAATCCCATTGCATACAAATACAACCAGCCACAAATAAACAGATTTTCTATTTTATCATGTAGATGAACAGTTAAAAACTTTTCTTGGCATCCATTTGAATATGGTGCCCACCTGTATAAGCAGTGACTTTTTACAATTTTTATTTTACATTAAACTTGTCTAAGATGGCTATTTCCTTTTGTCATGGACCATTTATAGAAATAAACCTTTAAATGGTATTCATAAGCCAAAAATATTGAGTACATTTGTAGCATCTAAAGTATAAACAGTCAAATAAAGGGAAACTTATACTAGTTTTTGGTAGTCTTGGTGGCCTTGAGACAATGCCTTTTTAGACAAACATAATTCATTTAAACATTACTTGTTGTATTACTGATTTAAATTATCTTCTGTAACTGTTACAGGCAAAGTATGGTAGTTCCAGTAAAGCCAAAGGAATTCTATACAGAGGATTACAAAGCTGTCCTTGGTCAAAGGTAATAGTTATCTTTGTTTATTCCGTCTAGTCTCACTGAGTTTAAAAAATGTTCCCTTTTTTGAAAGATAAAAAAGGATATGCTCAATAAAAAACATGTCTTAATTGAGTATTTAAAACTGAATTTAGTCTGTTTATAGATCTTCTTAAAAATGTATTAAAAACAAGTGAGAGCCAAATATATTTGGTGCTTATCAAACTAAATTCTTTACCCAAGAATATTGCAGCAATTCTTTATTAAATCACATGGACACAGTATGTGGTTTTTAAAGGATATCATTGTATGTAATTGTAATGTTTTATAATTTTTCTGTACAGGATAAAATGATTTAAAACATTTATGTCTTTTCAGTAAATAAATCTTTGGGACAAAACTTCAGAAATTGTTTGTTAAAAACATCTCTCTTATTCTTTGAGTCTTGATTCACACATGGTGGCAGGCTATTTCATAAATTGTTATCAGTTTGTTATAATCAACACCTAAGAAAACCTCAATCTGCTTAATTGTTTAATAGAAAGCCAGATAAATCATTGTTCTTTCTCATGTTCTTCAGACTCTCTACATGGATGGGATCTCAGTGTTTGAAGATGTAGAACTTCAGGAAATGACAGATCTCATGATAGAGAAAGAGATTCGAGTTCGCATGCCACTTGAAGAAGTTGATTTGCTCCTTACAGCAGAAAAAGAAACGACAGACTCATTTCATGAGTCTTCACTAGTGGAAGCAAAAGAAGACTTAGAAGGACAGGAAGCTTTTGCATCTGAAGAAATGCTGAAGGAATCTGTAGATGAGGTCACCATCAAAGAGGAGATATTTAGTTAGAGAATTGGCAGTATTAAACAGATTGTTTTTTTGTGGAGGTCCAATCATATGAATGTTTTTACTGTTCTTTTATATGCCCTATATTATGCTGTTATGTTATATAATTATATATAAATATTTATAGCCATCAGCACTTTGTGTCAACAATAACTTGTGTGATAACAAGTTGATTTAAAAAGGGAATTATATATAAAACTTAAACTTGTTGAAATAGATGTTTTGAAATGATAAGTATTATGAAACACATGTGATTGAAAAGTTAAATACAAAAGGAAATGAATAAAAAGGGTAAAAGAAGGCTTTCCTCAACATTGCTTAAAAGCGTGTGACAAAATCCTGTGTTCAACAGCCTTTGATGCTTATTTGCAAACCTCTTTGTTTTTCTTCAGTAGCCTTGTTTTTATGAATTGTTAGATTAATAACCCTATGACCATTAATTAATAAATATTTGTTTAATGAATCTGATATATGTCTTGAGTCCTCATTCTCTCTTTCACAGTGTATTTGTGTATTTAAGGTACGCAGACATTACAATTATTGTATAACTACAGTCGAACCTCGATATAACGTAGATTTCCGTGATAGGTCAAAATCTACTTTATATCAGAATCTACTTTAAATCGAGGTTTCTATATAAATTAACATATTAATGTATCCAAACTATATGACTATATAATTTCACAGAGAAAGTGGTATGTTACCCTATTAAGCACCTTTAACAAGTGTAATACATGTATACAATGAAAAAATAAACATAGTAAATCAATAAATATTCCCCCCCTCGGGTGATCAGAGTATTGGCGGGTAGCGGTGATTCGTACTTGTTTAATGCTTTAAATGCGTTCTTTTTAGATCTACGTTAAATCGAGGTGAATTTTAGAGGATTATATGATATCGGACAAAAAATAAAGAAGGTTATACCAAAATCTACGTTATAAGAATTACGTTATATTGAGGTAAAACTAATAGAGACAAAGAGGAAAAAAAATCGTGCTTTTGAAAAACATACATTATTTCGAAATCTACGTTAAATCGAGTTACGTTATATCGAGGTTCGACTGTATATTAATACTGCATATTCATTTTGTATGTACAGGAAACAACATTTAAACAGAAAATGCTTAAACTGAAACTATTGATACACCATGAAAAACTTGTGCAATGACCTTGTTGTCATGATGGTAAAACAATTAGCGATATTGAATACAGATATATTTCCATAGGTTATTTAAAAAAGATATTCAGAGTCAATAGACTTGTGTCCCTCATACAGTGCATATTGTGTTCTCAGTGTGACTGGCCTGGGTTTCGAATTTCACTCCTGGTGCAAATTTTCTTACCCAAAATATTTGGGAAGATACTAAAGTAAACTGCCTTAGATTCACAGTAATATATTGGACAAAAACTCCATAATTGAACACAACAAGTAAATTTAGTAAGAATATTTGAATATGAATATAAAAATTTAATAAGATTCTGAGGTATGAAAACCTGTCATCCTATCTATCACTTTTTGTGTTTCTTCATCACTCATCTGTGCATAATGTGAAAGTTCCATAGAGCATGTGGCTCTGCCTGAGGTTATAGTTCTTAACTTTGATGAGTATCCCAACAGCTCTTGTAAAGGCGTTACAACATGAATAACTCTGGCATTTTGCCTTAAGATCACATTAAGAATATGGCTCCTTCTTGTACCTAGATCTACAAGTACTCTGTCAGCTCTGTCTTCATCAGTGGTGATCTGGAGGAATAGATGATAAACACACGTTAAACTAAAAACATTTTTGAATATAATTTTCTCAATTTTTTTTCTTATTAGTTGAGCATGCTCAAAAATATACATTGCCTTATACATTCTTCGTTCTGGATATTGAGACCCTAAAATTAAGATGATACAACACAATGTCAAAATGAAATTACACCATGGGAAAGGTGACAAATTATTAAGGACTACAACACATTCTTAGACTTAAACTTACAGGTGAGACCAGGCGCATAGCCGGGGGAGGGGGGGGGGACATGGGGAAATGTCCTCCCCATTTGAGTCAAAATGGTCTCAATTCACACCATTTTTAAATTTCCAGTTGCTTTAACACAAAACAAATTTGTACCCGGCCCTTTTCAAAATCATGACTACACGCCTGGATGAGACAAGCCTATTACACAATGGGGATAAGAGCCACCAGAATGCACTATTAATACAGGAAAACATCTACATTTATGGAGTAAAACATATTACACTGGTGTCTAGCTTTTGTGGCTTAGATTTTTATTGATTTTTGTTTTGGTCAGAAAATTAACACGATCACCTGGTAGAATATTAGATTGATAAAAATATGATAATGTTTACTTTACTGTTGTGACAGCCAAATCTAGAATCAATCCTAATTTAGCTAAAAAATAAACCACTGAATCAAATCTAATACTGATAAGATAACAATTAGACTTAGTAATATGTTTCTAGTATATTTCCATGAACCATGTAACAATTGGTTGGGAGAAAAGAGACTTTCTATAACTATGCAGTACAAACTTAGCGATGACAAAATTCAAACAGCAGAAATTAAATAAAATAGAAAATGACTATGTGGAATAATATTTTTTCTGCTGTTCAGTTCATCTAATTATTACTTTCCCCCATAATTTAGATGACCATAATAACAATCTGTGAAGGCATACAAGTAAATATGAAAGATAATGCAGCAAGCTTTAATACTTTATTGCTCAGTAGATTTTGTAGTTACATACTTCCATTGCCATCATAGGCTCCAAGAGGGAAGTTCCAGCCTGTTGAAGGGCTTTCTGTGTTGCCATGGCAGCTGCTGCAGTTATCATAGGTAGAGTTGTACTGTAACGGGAACTAAACTCATGAATACGAACACCAGTGTGAATTATTGGAAAGCTGAATAAAGGACCTGTGAAGTGAACAAAATTTAAATGTTAAAAAGTCAAATGATCAAACATTCGTTTTATTCAACACAACACTTCAGAGCATAGACAATAGAAGTGCAACATTCATAAATTGATGGTGACTGTTATTTATCTCTAATTGCTGAGTCTTACCATTACAACATACAGTAAGAAAATTCAAAATAATTTGTTCTTGGTTATTACGAGAATAATTAATTATTCAATGAAAAGGCACAATTATTTTCTACCCCGATTTAAGTAATTCACAAAACATAAACTATCGATAAACCATGCCCCTTGATCAGGCACTAGCAGTTCGTATTATCGGGATTCTACTGTAGATTTCTGAAGTGACTCAAGATAATCATAGAGACTATAATATCAGTGCACATTTAAAAATATGATATTGCAGTCATTTCTTGTCCTTAGGAATGTATGTGAAGCTTCATCCACTGCTGTAAATATAACTATTAAACATAAGTTTACAGGTTTTCACTAGTAAAGACAAAATATATGTCAAACATTAAAAGTATCCCACATACTTCTCAGAAATCCATTTGTTTTTGTGGATAAAAAAAACTACCTGAAATAGTTTATAAGGCACGCTCAATTCTTGAATCAGAGTGCAACATTTATTACATTATTTTTGCATTTCTAAACTATTATAACCTACCTCTTGTCAAAGCAGACTTTATTCCATTTTCTATAGTTTTGATGAGCCTTGGTTTTATAACTATTGGGTTCTCTGAGTTGTGTGCCACTGTCATGTGTTTAAACTCTCTATTGTCTGGGTCGTGATAAACAGACAGACGTATATGTGCAAACTGATGTTTAGTACCTACATATTTGTCAATAGTCTCTGAGGCATCTGAAAATATAAATAAAAAAGGAGAAAGTAAAAAGATGTGCAATTCAATAAATGTATAAGATCGATGATTATTTTCATCACATAATTTACAGTAAATTTATCAACTATGTCCATAAAGTGAAGAATTGTCATAAAACACACAAGTGGATGAATTGTTAAAAGACAGTTATTTTTTAAAAAAAATGTTGACAAAATAACAATCTTCCTTCATAAAAAGCTAGTAATATCTTTAACTGCACTTTACAAAAATGTTTTCTTTAGTTACAGTTCTCAGACTCAAGACACATCTTTTTTGCCTTAGCTTTTTGCTTAAGAGTTGACCATAGTAACTCTCTAAAAACACCTTGTTGAAATTAGAAAGACCAATTATTCATTTGATATTTTATTTTTAGAATAGCTGTATTCATTTTAATGGTGTACGTGTGTGGATGTATGTGATTGGGTGCATGCATTGTGTACATTTTACACCTTTCCTTTGGATTGTTGTAAATAATTGTAAAGCGCTTTGAGCTTATTCCAAAGGGAAAGCGCTATACAAATTAAATTATTATTATTATATCTGCATACAAAAGTTGATATCATGATATTGAACAAACAGTTAACCAAGGTCATGTTGTTCACCAATTAGGTGTATCCAATTATGATGACACTGACCAAGTATTATTGTTTTAACAGTGAGATATATGAAAAAGTCACTTACTTAACCTAAGTCAAGAACTACATGATGTTTTTTGTCTACCTATAACAAATTAGAATAGTTTGAATTTTTTACAGGTAGAAAAAGTTGAAGTGAGCTCCTTGTCAAAAAGATCCAGACCTTTGTTTTCTAATGATTTTTAATATATTGTCATTTAAAGGCGATTAATTCAAGCAGACTGCTGCAGGTCCTATATTCTCCATCTTCAAAGCTTACATCATCATTTTGTGTCCAATGGTCATACAAACATTAAATATAAACATTCCACACAATACTTACATCATTGAGTGGGATAATGGTATATATACAGCCGTTTTGAGCTATTCAAATGTGTCATTGTGTAAACAAACAAAAAAGAACAGCCTGAAGTGCATTAGCTAACATACTTGACATAAGGTGGGTGAGTGATTGTATATATCTTGCAATAAAACAAATAATAATATGTCAAAGTCATTAAAAGTTAATAAAATGTTAAGATCCAATGCAGTAATCATAAATATTTCACTTAAGCAAAATTGGGTCAGTCAAAAAATGTAGGGTACCTGCATCTCCAATAGGTTCTTCTCTGTAAGCAATTTGCAGAGGTCCTAAGTCAGCATCCAATTTATACTCTTTCTGAATACGAGATCTGATGATATCAAGGTGAAGCTCCCCCATCCCAGACAGCTCTGTTTGGCCAGTCTCAGGATTGACTTGAACCTATAAATAAAGTTATTAAAACAACATATTTGTCGAACACTTTTACATTCTTGTGAAATGTCAAGAACACCTGAAAAAATCATTTGTTTTTCCCATTCTTAATCCGGTAAACCACAAACATCTTGCTTCAGTTGAGTGATAATAAAAAGCTACTGTAAGTTATACACACTTTGCTTCATCTTGTAACCTCTTAACATGTACAGCCATGTTTTGTACATCAAATAAAGTTTAAAAACTTTTGTAGTCAAAATTTATTTCTGTGTTAATTTGGCACCACAAAGGCAAACAATATTACCTTTAGACTAGGGTCTTCTTTTTGTAAGTTTTCGAGGGCTGCATCAAGGGCTTTCTGGGTGAGCATAGAAGGGGCTTCTACAGAGCAGAAAAACACAGGATCTGGTACTGTCATACCTGCTAGAACTGGGATCATATCACTTGTCAGGTGATCTTTCTCTGCTTCTTCAACTTCTGCAAATAGAAACATGAAATGAAGGTAATCCAGATTTCAAAAGGCATGAAAAATTGTTGTGTGTGTAAGTAAATGGTTCTTAGCGGTAGGCAGGATCTAGTTAGCACCTAGTCTTATCAAAGACAGACGCTAAAACTTAGGCACCATAGCATTTTTTAGTTTCAAAGGTTAAAGATGGTTTCTTGGTGATGAAAATCAAAAGAAGATTGGTAAAAAAAGCTCTATCTCAACTAATTGTCAACCTAGCAGTCTGAATGTGTGCCCCCTGAAGTGGCCAATGATTGGATGAATGTGTTTAGTTTAATGAAAATAAGAGCGTATTAATAATTAACTCACACAAATCAGTCAATCGACTAAAAACTGCCCTTTGTCCAAGCTAATAGATAGACAACAAATTAATCAAATAAACCATTAATGACTTCTATTCTAAATATTTTAAAGTTGACATCACAACAGTAAAGTCAAACTTGTTTCAACAAAACTTTTGGGGAAGTATGATTTTGTATCGTTTAAAGAAAAGGTTGAAGATGTCGTATAATAACAATAAGATAAACAGTTGATAACAAAAGCAGGGATGTCGTTCCTTGCATGCAACACATCAGATGCAAACAAATATTTGTGTCTTATTTACTGTAAACACAATGTGAGTCTTCAATAAAGCAAATTAAAAAGTGTGTGTGGTTTAAGTGAGTTGAACTGTGTATATATAGCATTCATAATGGATATCTTCAAGAAGCTATAAAGGGGAATTTCTTTTACAAGATTAGTGAAAAGATGGCTTATTTTACTGGACAAGAGCCATGCATGGTTTAAGTGAGTTATGACTAATCTAAATAATAGAACCATTTATTGGACAGAAAATGTATAATTTTAATCAAATATCAAATGTTGCTCTTACTTAATGAAATATCTCATAGCATCCCTCAGTCCAATTTTAACTTACCTTCATCCTCAAAGTTTTCCTCTGTGCTAATTTCTTCTGCACTGATTAATTGCCCTTTTTCTTCTTCTTGCTTAAAAGCAATGGCAGCCTCTTTGGCAACATTAAAACTAGATGTGATTGTATCTCCTGTCCAAGTCTGAAGAGTTAAAACCATTGCAGAAAGCTTGTTATTCAAGAAATGGGAGAAACTATGCAACAAATATTATTGGATAGAATACACTGCTGAAAGACTTGAAAACATTTTGCAATGAAAGACTTTAATTTTAATTGCTTTATGTCATCAAAACAAAAGTAATAAATATTAGAGGTAAATTGGCAATAAAATACTATTGATAACAGCTATGTTCCTTGAATGAGCCTTGCAGGTTATGGGGTTGCAGTTGCAAATTGTAGTTATTTAAAGAAAAGTGTTTTTGACTTATTTATCTTAGTTTTTCTAAGTAACTTTTGATCAAACTAACCTGGGATCGTTTCTAAGAAATTCTAAGAAAGTAAAAACTGTAGACAGAGAGTTAAATCAGAAAGGGTATGGAGAAAAGAGGTTACAAATAAAGATTCACACATGCAAAAATATTCAAGAGTAGACGTTGAGAGGTATAGGAAAAAATCTAAACACCTAATACAAAGACAGGGGTGACCGATGAAATTTTATAGTATTGCAATTGCGAGTTGTGATTAAAGGACTTTGTGCATCAAACTGTACCACTCCAGCATCAACCTAATACAGTAAAGTTTACATCCAAAGAAATGTTTTGGTCATGATTTCAAATTGGTTGAAGTAGTGACTATATTAGGATGGATAACATTTAAATAGAAATTTCAGGAAAGCTACACCCACCAAAACATGATTCACATACAATTATATTACCTCTTTAAGACCTGTCACTGCAACAATATTTCCAGCACCTGCAGTGGGAATTTCTTTTAGATCGTCAGCATAAACTTGTAAGATTTTACCACTTTTTTCAGTCACTTGTCTGTTGATGTTATATGTACCAGCACCAGCCTTAAGTATCCCTGAATATATTCTTACAAAAGTCAATTGACCTCTCTGTTTGTCAAAGTTTACTTTAAAGGCTAAAGCACATAGGTTTTTGCCATAATATTTGACAAACCCATAGTTGATGTCTACAGGACTAGGTAAATAGAATGTTATAGCATCAATAAGAGGCTGCACACCTTTATTCTTAAGTGAACTGCCACATAAAACAGGTACAACTTTTTGTTCGAGTGTAGCTTTTCTAATGGCAGAGATAAGATTTTGTACTGGGAAATCCTCTAACTTTGTATCAGTCAAGAGCAAGTCCTCAATGTCCTCATCAATATCTGCCAGCTGACCAATCAAATTTGACCTGGCTTCATAAACCTTGTCAGAAGATGCTGAACCTTCATTTATGTTAATGGAAGTTCTTTTGATATTAGTTCCATCATTTTTCAAAGATGTGTCCCAAGTTAACTCTTCCAAGTTGACAAGATCTTGCACACCAGTGAAATCTCTGCCTCTTCCTATGGGAAGATTCAACACCAGTGGCGTGCAATGAAACTTCTCCTCCAAAGACTTGAGACACATTTCTAGAGATGCACCTGGTTTATCCATTTTGTTGAGATAGATCAGTCTAGGAATGTTGTACTTGTCTGCCTGACGCCATACAGTTAGTGTTTGTGCCTCCACTCCTGAAATAGACAAAAAAAATATGAAATAAAATGTCATCAGAATCACTCAATGTCACAAATTAGTTTGTTTTTTATTTGATATTAAAGAAGATTGAATTCTCTGTATTAAACAGCAACTTCCAACAAAATTATGATAAGTGTTCTGTTCTATTTAAGTATTTAATTCCAATTAGCCAACTCTAGAAAGCATGACAAAGAGTAAAACTAAAATATTTACATGAGTTTTGTTTCAAAGATTTTTACTCTTTATATGTCTTTAGATTCTCGAGTTCCTACTCTAATTATATTTAGCACTTGTGAGTAACAAATTCCATTTCACAAGTATAACTTCTATTTTCAACTTAAATTTAGTATTCATGCAATTTTTCTTCATAACTCTTCCTTCTAACAAAAGTTTTCGTTTACAAGATAAGAAGATAATTAAAATTATTTAAGTATTTTTTATCTATACTTAAGAAATCATATTAGCCTTATTGGATCAACATAAAACCGAAACATTTTTTGTTTAAATACACTCAACAGATAATATTAGACTTGCACCTCCTAAGCTCTTAATAATGAAAATAAAATAAATGTATCATTAATCATTTCGTTGATTCACATAGAATAATTGTTCACATGAGAAGCATACAGAATGACAGGTTGTTAGCCACTCTAAACATTGTAATAATCTATAATGAACTGCTTATAATTCGGTATCCATTAGCATCAAAGGTTTGCGTTTGTAAATGTCTTACCTGCTGAAGCATCCAAAATAGTAACAGCACCATCCAGTACTCTCAAACATCTCTCAACTTCAACTGTAAAATCAACATGACCTTGGAAAGAAATGAATCAAAATAAGTCAAGTGCCTCCCAATAAAAAATTTCCTTACATAAAAAAAATGTTAATTTTTATATCTTATTTTATTTGTCTTTTGAGGAAGGGTCTTCACCCAAAACGGTCATTTTATTATTTGTTGCCTTGTTTTGTTAAATAAACAGTCCAACTAGAAAAAATGAGTACTCTTAGAGAGTACTACCCCGATCACCAGACACAAAGGGACATAACTCTGTCAAAACTGTTTTATTTTCAAAATATTAAAT
>JAUUEB010456065.1:0-11807 GCA_032362205.1 Clione limacina | reverse complement strand
GAAGTTCGAACTCAGTCCTTTTTTCGACACCAGAATGAACATTTTCCCCGGGAGGTAATTTTCGTCTTCTGCTGAGCTGACTCTTCGAAGTAGTACCCGGTGTTTACAACTTTTAAACAAACAATATTTTTTGTAGAACATTTGTGTTGTTCATTGCAACTTTTGAATATTTGTGATGTTAAAATTGCAACGAGAAGGAGCGTAACGACCAAATCGACGAAGGGTGGAAAGCACATGGGTTTTGAAAAGGAGTTTCCTTCAAGAGGCGAGTATTTGCGCGAAGACTTTGCAGGAGTCCGTGTTGGGCGGGGGGGAGGGGGGATATGAATAGTGCTTTTAAAACGTTAGGAAATGATTGGATTGTTCTTTCGAAACTTTCTTCTTCTTCTTCTGCTGACCTGATTCGTAGAGGTAGTACCATGTGTTTACAACTTTTAAACTAATAATATAATTTGAATAAAATTTGAGTTTTTCACTGCCACTTTTGAATATTTGTGATGATAAAATTATAATGAGAGTGAGCGTAACGACCAAATTGACGACTTTAGGGAGCTTTTAGCGACCCGAAATTGTAGTACAATATACTTGTTACATATTTTGTAGAAGGATTCTTGGTAATGGAATCTTTAAAAAATACAATACAAGTTTACTAACTATATTTCAAACAAAAATTAACTTGCCCTTATTATTGTTATGAAAAATATGATTGACATTTAATTATGATTCAAAAATGAATAAGTTAATACGCCAAGCTTGCGTCCCATTACTAATGTTATATACACGAATGCAAATAATTGCTTGAATAGGTGCATGACGATAAGTTCCAAAGTCTCAGGGTGGATTTTAATATTATTCAAAAAAAGGATTACAAAAATACCATACATGAGGGTGGGCTAAAAACAATTATGAAAATGCAAATATTTTGGATTTAATGAAGCAGTTACGATTGTTTCCTATATTCTCATCTAATTGAAGTAATTGTATCTTTGATTTTTCACGGCACCTTACAAACCCCACCTCAGCTCGACGCGACGCTATATAGTTCACCGTCCCAAGAAAAAAACAAAGGAAAAAGAATAAAGTCGCCGATGACAAACAATACAATGACAACAAATTGACACCCGTTACAAAATCGCTCACTGATTATTTGACAGTGTTTATATTTTATTTTTCATTACACTTTGTTGAAGACGTATGTTATACGTTTGTAAAAAAAACTTCTGTTGTATTCATACCTTAGTTTTCTTTTGATTTTAGGTATTGTACTTAAACACTATTGACAGAAATACAGACAGACAGACATACAGACATACATGTTTTGTGATGGTGCTAGCCTTTAGCGTTATTATATTCCCGTCTGCCAATAAAAGAGGATTAAAAGATAATACGTTTTTATCAATGAATATGGCTGGGTTGTAAAATTGGTTGTATCAGCGTCTTTCTAATAATATTTTTTAATGCCATTGTTTACGTCAGGGTGAATTTTTTTTATTTCTTATCATCTCGTAATGCTTTCTACATTTTTTTTACACAAAGCAGTTTGTAGTCTTCGGAATAATACATCATCTTAGTCGATCACTCGAATTAATTAACTTACTATATCGGACTTGTACTTGTTTATATTTTCAGTTGGGTTTTGTTAAATAAATGTTTTTTATGAGACAATTTATGTATCTCAATTTATCAGAAATAATAATTCCGGTGGGGGGGGGGGGGTCTTTGGTTCGAATACAGATAGTTATTATTATTTGAAATGCATCCACAATCAGAAACAAAGGCACTTTTAATTCATATAATACAAGAGTTTAAGATGATGAATAGCAAAATCAATAAAGCGACTGTTCTCCACGCAAATTGATGTCATTTATATTAAACTAACCTCCTTTTCATGGCTGACTGTGTTTGAAGATTTTATCATCATAATTTGAATATCTATTTTCCCTTCTAACGATTTCCTTTCTTTTCCTTTGTAAAAAATAGATTATATTATATGAATAAGGTTATCCATTTCTTCTGATTAGAAGAAATGGATAACCTTATTTTTCTTGTGAATTTTGATTCAAACTTGCGTGCTGTGGTATTAAAAACAGTGGCATAAAAATTTGACAAAGCATGTCAGATTAAGCAGCTCAATACAACATTTGGAATAACATTTGATATTCCATTACGGTAGAACTTAAACATCGTGATTTAGAGACATGACAATGTTGCTTATATTTATTTGAGATATAAACTTTTCATATATTCTGCAAATAATGTACAGACCATTAGCGCTGAACAATGGTAAAAACCCACTATGCTCAGAATAGATCGAGACTAGTCGCAAATAAAAAGGTGTTGCCAAAATAATTACAAATATGTATTGTTTTCTACGATACGACGATAAGTTATCGATTGGTAAGGTCAAGCTTGACCTTGTGTTAATAAGACACAGTTTTACCACGGATAAAGTCAAAATTCATAATTGTCATATCTTAATGTTCAGCACCATTAAAAGTGTTGGAATGACACGTCTAAATCAAAGTGACGTTTGGTGCCTTTTTCTTGAAAAAATTGCCTTTTAATTAGGTGCTCAGCATATATAGTAATACATAGTAAAAACAAAAACCTTTTCAGTTACACTGGCAATTGTAGTGCCTTATGTATAAGCATAAACTAAACTTAGTATTTTTTGTTTACAAAGAGTGTATACTATCGATAAATTGATGTAACCAAAATATAAATAGTAAATTGACTCATGCGGGGGTCATGCAAGTTAGGTAATGAGATTAAAAAACTGATATTTATGAAGAAAGCGTCATTTGCATAACCCCTGCAAAAATTAATTAACCATGACATTTTTGGCAAACTATGATTATAGCTTCCTTAAAATATTTCCGATCCCCCCGACAAATATAATTATCAAAAATGTTTTTAGTCAATTTTAAAGTCCGTTAATTTACAACATATGGTCACATGGAAGAGATGATATTTTAAACAGAGGGACACTCCTTTTAGGGCATGAGGTTACTCACATTTTGACGTGTGGATACTCCTCTCTGGACGAAGGAAAACTTTTTTTAAAATGGCGGCACACTTTTTTTGTTAAATTGCAAACAGCCGTGTGTATGCTTTATTCTATATATTTTTGATATTTTGTTTTATTCTTCCGTTACTTGCCATAAGTCATTGTAACTCTTCAGACTTTATCAAATTCCCAAAACTAAATGTGGGAATAACGCACTCTGGAAAAGAACGAATTAAGTTCAATCTGAGATCTCTTATTGATGAATAGCGCGTTGCTAAGGTTTTCTGAGATTTGGAGTATTCCCTTAGGTCTAAATCTAATTCCCTTTCTGTAAAGAGAGTGCGTGCGTAAAGATATTCAACTAAAACCTTGGTTTTGGGCCTAGACCCTTTAATCATATGTAACTTGACAGCGTTGAATTGGCCTTGCTCTCTCCCAGTTCTGTGGCATGGTACAGAAATTCGTACTGATGGCCTTGTTGTCAAGGGGCCGAATGTCTCTTTTTCTGGCTTGACAGCCGCAATTATCTCCCGTTTCTTTGGTCAACAGTTCAAGACTGTTTGGTTGTGTGACTGTTGATATATTTTTTAGTGCAGTTGTATGTGATCTTGGTGGTTTTTGACGGCTGACTTTGACTCATTGTCATCGTCATGATGGATTCCTCTCAAAGCTGATTTAAGAGGACTAAACAGATGGTAGCCAGAGTGGGCTAAAACAGGGGAATATCATGGGTGTGACAGAGTTACCCAACCATAGTGCTGAGTGTCTCACTTGTCCTGGCACTGGTGTGGCTTGGTGCAATATCGTGATGAAAGAGCACCCTGTCCATGGCCAGTCCTGGTCTAACTCGAAGAATCATGGCTTTAAGCTTCATTAATGTTTGAATATATAGTCCAGAGTTAATTGTTAATCGTCTTGGGATAAATTTAAGATAAATCACACCACGAACGTCCCAAAACACAGTTGCAAGAATTTTCTTTGAACTTTTCTCT
Source organism: Clione limacina (assembly GCA_032362205.1). Taxonomy (NCBI): domain Eukaryota; kingdom Metazoa; phylum Mollusca; class Gastropoda; order Pteropoda; family Clionidae; genus Clione; species Clione limacina. The sequence goes on along the minus strand of JAUUEB010456065.1, from coordinate 7,808 downwards.
GCTTTGAACTTTTTTGGTCTTGGAGAGTTTGGATGGCTTCTCCAGCTACCACAGGATTACTGAGTCGGTTCAACCACCTACAGACGGTATACTGATTTAAAGTTCTGTTCTTATATACATTTTTCAATTATTTGACAATGTTTACCTGTTTTATCCCTTCACAATACAGAAATTCAGCACTGCTCTTTATTTACAACGTAGTGCCATTAGGGAAGCCATTTCCACGGAAACGAACAAAATGAAAAACAAAAAAGTTTAGCTTTAAGATTATACATAAATGTACAATCGTAGCTGGCTAGCACACACACACAGACGTACGCACACACGCACAAATGCACACATACAGACACACATACACGCATGCACATACGCACATACACACATACACGACACTGAGACAATTGTTTACAAATGAAAAGCTTGGTTTTATTTCTTCATCTCACATCGTGTATCAACATTCACGATAACAAAGGGTGGTTCAATCATGATTTTATCTTAAGGTAGTAGACATCATAAGGGTGGTTCAATCATGATTTTATCTTAAGGTAGTAGACATCATAAGGGTGGTTAAATCATGATCTTATCTTAAAGGAGAAGACATCAAAAAGGTGGGTCAATAAATATCTTGGCGTAAGGATGTAGGCATCAAAAAGTGGGTCAATCATTATCTTAACGTAAGGAAATAGATATCAAAGGACGGGTCAATCATGATCATACCTTAAAGAAGTAAAGTATTGGGGCGGCATGGAGAAGGTATAAAGGATAGAAAATAACATCTAGATTTCACGCGAAATGAAACTCATTACTTAAAGTATAATTATGATTAATCACTTTTACTAAGCAATCTTATAAACAATGTGGACATTTTATGAAGAAAATAGAATGAGTAGTTTGATGATTGTGGTCATTTTTTGTTACAATTCATTTTCAAACTATGATTTTTTAACTAAAAATAGTACCTCAATTAAATGTTTAATGAATGTCAAGGATTGTTTCCTCAGATACCGATCATGTTTTGTAGTGTGACTGATATCTTTGCTGTCACCGACAACCTTATTAAATTCGTGACAGAAGAAGGCAATCATTTCCAAAAACAATGAATGACTCAAATGGATACCACATAATTACAATATTAGCTAGTTTGACATCACAGAAAACACAAAAATAATCTTATTATTCATATAATATCACATTTGTTAATAAGACTAAAAATGAGAAATAATTATAATGAAAACATATCTCTTGTTACGAATTTATAAGCAAAGTGTTTCTCAAAAGGTGCACGAAGTTTCCTTTGTCACGCAGGGTGACTTTGACTTAGGAAAGACATTATTTAAAACTTTAAAATCAGAGCTAGTCATAAATAAACTATCAATTGTCATCACATAAAAAACTAATGAGCATACATTTGAGTTGAGAGCATAATGTGCTCGGTTGTTTTCACATGAACAAATGGCGTGTTAATCTGTCATAAAACAAGAAGCTGTGTTAAATTGCGAATATGGACATATTCAAAACAGGGGGGGGGGTACCCATTATCAATATTTACATCTTTAAACATATTATGACAAACAAGTCTGATTGTCTATGCATTTTATTTATATTATAATCATAATTTCCCCAATTTAAGTAAACAAAAATCATCACATCTTAGTGAAAACAATTAGACATCAATAAGACCCTCGAATGACAAAATATACTAGACATGTACGATGAATTTATTACATTGTATATATCACCTGATATATGAGACGCATATAGGACGTACATTTGATAATGAAATAATTAAACTTCTTAAGTCAAAAATAATGAAGAAGAAAACATTTTAATAATTAGTTGAAGACATAGGTAGGGAGTGGTTGTTTGGTTGTCATATACATATGTAACATGAAATAATAAGATATGATCGAAAGATATAAATAAGTATCACATGATAATATCATTGTAGGAGGATGTAAAACATGACATTTAGATATAGCTTACATGAATCAACATGTTTGATAAGATTAAAAAGTTATTTCCAACGATACTTACAGTTTAATTTATTATTTTATTTTTTGTTTTTCATTTGTTAATGGGATTAGAAAATATACACTCTGCTAAAACTTGCCTTTAAGTAATGGTATAGCGATAGTCGTGAATGATGAAATGGCATAAAACAAAACAAATAATTAAAGGCAGTTTACATATTAATTTACAGAATCAATACATAGCTAAACTAGTTTGCTTTTAAAATTAAATAACAAAAAACTAACAAACGTACGGAAAGTATTAAATCAATGAGAGAGAATAAATATTCTTCTGCTATAGTTTCTTTTTTTCAACAAAGCAATCACAGTAATATAACATCTGTTATATTTTTTCAAGTAATGAAATAAATAAAAAAAATAAGTGGAGAAATCCCTAAAACATTTATCTTTGTATATGACTCTAAATCCACACACATAAAGGGTACACTTATGTAGCTTACACACTTGTCTGTCTCCATTTTAATATTCTTTGAAACCTTTCCAAAATCAGTCATAACTAATGGAGCTAATTGAAAATACAATCCTCATGCTCGGTGTAATAAGAACAATTAGTTTTTATGAGTGTTTTTGGCAGTATGATTATGTAAAGTCGAAATAGCAACTATCGAGGGGCCAACGTAACCCAACAGTAACACACTTTGAAATATAACAAATATAAAGTTCAACTGGGATAACATTATCTCATCTTATTTTAAAACAATTGTTTTGACGCACAGTTAATTTTCAAAACAGCAAATGAGAAGAAAATAAGGAAGAAAAGGGTAAGATTATTACTATCTAACGCAATGGGTGTGTGAGATTTTACTTGATACATAAAAAGGTGTAGAAGTTGGCGGTGATGTAAAGACCACGGTGAAATAAAGTTGGTATAAAAAATTATGATAGTGTCATTCAAACAAAATGTTGCCAAGTTGTAAATGAAATATTCTAGCAGGTTGTTGCGAATATAGCCCACATTTTTCTATAATTGAGCAAACATACTTGGGTATTATATGTTTAGAATATCAGCTGAAATACGATTCGTCACTCGTCTGGAGAATTTGCAAATTGCTAAAACATTGTCAACTTTGAATTTTTAACACAAGTTTCTTAGACTAATAACTTCATACTTATGTTAACAACGAAGTACTTAGAGCTACGACCGTTATTTACAAACAATGTAAATGATAATAATATAAGTTGATTAAAAAGGGTTGTTTTGAAAATATAGAATGTTGCAAAGCCCCTTACTCAATACAAAATATATGGAAGGGAACGGCCAGAAAGAGGCATCAAATTTGCAATCGGCATATACCATACAATATCTTGCGCTAATACACGACTTCATTGTTACTCATAGGTTGACTTATAGCATCATTGGTTGTGAGCATATGTGTACGTCAGTAACATATTAATTTACAGAAATAATACATAGCTAAACTAGTTTGCTTTTAAAATTAGATAAAAAAAAACTAACAAAAAAACTAACAAACGTACGAAAAGTATTAAATCATTTAGAGAGAATAAATATTCTTCTGTTATAGTTTCTTTTTATCAACAACAAAATGTGACCAACAAAACATCGAACCCAACATTGATTATTCGGAAAGTTTTTGTCTAAAATCAAAATCAAAGAAGTCTCTTTTAGAAGAACCAAGGGGTGAAATTATGTACAAGTTTCAAATGAAATTAGCAGACCCTGGCCGGGAAAAATAACTTTTGCTTCAACATGTACAAAGTGAAATATTCAACATAAAGGTGCAAAAAGTAAACAATGTAGCTTTAACTTCAACGAGGGTCAAATACATAGGTTTCAAACAAGCGATAGAAATAAAGTTAATTTTCAAGGTATCATGTTGATTTTTTGTTACATGCTCACCTCTAGTTTGTTCTACGTGGTTGTCAATTTATTTTGTATGTGAAACAAAAACTGTTGAAAGTATTACAGTTCGTTCGGGTTAGATGTTTTGCTGAAACGTAAACATTGCAACTTTAACTTTAACGAGGTTCAAAACCGTAGGTTTCAAACAAGGATAGAATTAGAGTTAGTTTTCAAGCTATTATGCTGATTTTTTTGTCAAATGCTCACCCTAGTTTGTTCTACGTGGTGATCAATTTATTTGTATATGAGACAAAAACTGCTCGGGGGTACAAACTATTCCTGAATCTTTCCCTTTTTGTCTTTACATAACGGTACCGACGAGCTGATGGAAGAAGTTGAGACATGTGATTTGCCGGATGAGAAGGGTCTTTTATTATCTTTTCACTCCTCGCTTTAACACTCTTCGTATAGAGGGTGGCTAAAGGCGGAAGTTCAGTTCCTATGATTTTTAACCACACGGTTAGCACATATGTCAGCTCACGCCCTCGTGGGGGGAGGGGGTATGGGCCTGTGTGAGAAAGGTGTGAGGTAGGGGGGTCAGGTGGGGTGTGAGCTCAGTGTCACCTTAGTGTAAGAATAGACAAAAATAAAAATGGTAAAAATCACTTTCCTTTGCTTTAAACTAAATAAAAAGTTGCCTTTTAGATAAGACAAAGTTTTAATAGTGATTAATTTTTTTATGAAGCGACAAAAAATCTTGTCGCAACAAAAAATTTCTCCGCGCGACAAAAAACACGACATTTTTAAAACAAAATTTCATTCGCGACAAAAAAAAAATCTTCGACAAAGTGTGAGCTCACACAGGGGGGGGGGGGTGAAGGGGGCTGTGAGGAATTTGTGAGGTAGGGGGGAGGGGTCTGAAACACCCAAAAAAACGCGTGAGCTGATATTTGAACGCTCCCTGAGCTCAGACCAATATAATGTCACAGTGACCTGATCAATCTTGTTCAACGATATTATAAACAAGTCAGAGTTGATATATAATTGATGTATTGTTGCATCCTAGAGCATGATTGGATGCTATAATAAAATATAATTTATGAATATGTTTAAGTTTGATGTAATTGCTTAATATATTTGTCATTGTTAAGCATTAACAGAATCGTCTAACCAAAGACAACGAAATTGCGAACACAATGGTTTGGGGTAACTACCTTATTTAATTATGAGAGTGCAAGGCATTGATTGGCTAAGTAATATTTTATGCATAGCAATGTCTTTAGATTTTATGAAGATACAATCAAATATGTGCATTTTAATAGAGGTTATGACAGGGATAAATATAATTAAGACAAGTCTCTTTAAAAAATAGTTATTTATGGATCAAGAAGAGATCAATTTTGCTGAAGTGTAAAAAAATGTTTCTTTTGGAAGAAATCCCTTTTCTTAAGACGGAGATTGCCTCAGAGATCCAGACATTTCTTATTTCTTGTGCTGTAATATTATGTCTATTACATCTTAATACATCAAATATCACTCAAACACAAATAGAGACAAACATTTGTGAAACATAATTACACGTTTTTACGAATGGTAAATATTTCCTTTGATATGATTGAGTGTTCTCCTTCTCTATTCATCTTTGATGTTGATGCTTGGCTTACGTTTATTTTTTTACTTAAGCTTCCAATGCCAAAAACTGTGTTTCTATTCTGAGAGTTGATCAAAGTATTTATTTTTTATCTTGTGATAAGGTAGCAGAGCACTCTGTCAGTCACAGAAATAGAGTAATATGATTCCCTTACCTGTGCTATCAAATGTTCTGTAAAGCGCCGTTGTAATTGCCATATTGTCTGCCTAGAATAGCACGAGTTGTATAGTGTCCATTTTATTATGTAAATAACGTTGGTTTTCATTTTCTTCCACATGTAAGTAAAGCACCGTTTGAGTTATGCGTAAAGTGTTGGTATATTCCTTAGTACATTTCCTTCGGTCTCACACAAACAACTTCAACTTATACCTGTCGTCAATCTGATTGATACCAACTTCCAGATCCACATCGCATTATTTTGTATTCAATTTCTGTTGAACGATCAGTGTATAGATGTGCGGTGCAATATATGTTCTATTTCCAGCTGACATTTCAAAGTATTAATTAACTCATGTTTTCCTGGTACAAACGACAGTTATGTACTGGTGAGATGTCACTTATCTATATTTATCATATAGTCTATCAGTAAGTACATCAATCACTAGAGGAGGTTATTTAATCTAGTCTCTGTAATTTAGCATTTTGTAGTCGATATAACTGAGTTATGAGATAGCATCTGTCTTAACCCTGCTGTGTCTGAGCCATCATCATAACACCATCTCAACAATGATGTTCTAATGAATGACATCAAAATGATTACTATCACCACATGCTTAGTGGGTTACTCAAACTATTACATAGAATAGCATTTAGCAGTTGTGGCAGTTATGAGAGGGGGTGACTTAGCCTGTTGTAAACAAGCGGCAGACATTTCTGTTAACAGTTATGCATGGTGCAAAACTAAACTAGTTTAGATCTTATAAGGTCGTTCAGAATACAAGTAGTTTACCATGACAAATTCAAATACTTCTCAGTTTAGAAAAATGCTTTCCTGACTAAAAGAACCAATTAACACATGAGTTAGATTAGAACCTTTGTTTGATTTAATTCTTTAGTTAAGTAACTGTGCCGAATATCTGCTGATGACTGATGCTTTTTCAAACCATTCAAACTTGATGACCTCAGAGTATTTTGTTCTGTCCTTTCCAAGTCTTAATGTTTGCCTTGACGTACCTGCTCTTATTCGAGATATTCATCCATTGGAACTTAGGACCATGCAACTATTTTTATATTTGATGGTTTTAAAGACTGCTGTTTGTATTAACGTTATAATAATCAAGTAATTATTAATATCAACTATTATTTACGTTATCCTCGTTACAGCGTATATAGTAACGATAATTGATGTATTATAACAGTTTATTACCGATGCTTTATTCTAAATAACTGTAATAGAGTTTAAAAAGCTACTTCTGTTCTCTATTTTTTTTCATATAAATAAACTTGATTATTTGATATGACATAATGAATAATAGATTAGTACTCTCAAGCTCTGCGTTAATAATATTGTATAATCATGTCTTGTTTGTCTATTCATGGAACAATGTATCTCTATCAGTATTAAATAGTAACCCAGCCCTAACTTTGTTTTTTTCTGAAATTTAAATATCTAGATCCGTTCTTACAATAGTATACTATACAAACAACATTAAAACACGTGTAATGTCGTCATTAATTTAGAAAACATTATTCTCGACACCAAGACAGTTGTCGTAAAGTATGTGACGATGCCAGTTTGTCTGTTAACATGATATCTCAAAATATATACAAATAGTCCTTAAATTTAGAACGATGTTGTAAAATCACACGATATTGAAGCCTATTAGAATTCAGTCATATCTGTTGGTAATTAACGGAGAAAAGAATTATTATAGTTTGGTGTTTTTTCTTTGTTATGGCTGATTGCCATTGCCGCTCTAAGCCGGCGATAATATCCGCTATTTTGTGCCAGATTTCGAAGAGGACAATAGAAAAGTGGATAACCGCCGGACTTCTAATCCGAAGATCTATGGGTCGAATACAGGCCGTGGATGTTTTTTTTAATTTTCTCTTGGTATTATTTTTCTTATATTGTGAAAAAAATGCCTTTTCTTTTATAATTCCAATTCGTTAACTTATCTTAAAACCGTGATATCGTCTGTCATATTCTTTAACCAAATATCTACATAATATAATTCAAAATCCATTTGTGTGTGTGTGTGTGTGTGTGTGTGTGTGTATTTGTATGCATGTAGATTACAGCCACAGTTTTGACTTAATCAAGCTGATACTTTCACAAATTGTTGGTACATATAACACAATGTGTGGTTGAGTTTCTAGTAAAAAT
>JAUUEB010455843.1:0-11807 GCA_032362205.1 Clione limacina | reverse complement strand
GTTTTACGTTCGGAAAATGTTTTATTTAACATGGTTTCGGGTTTGTACTCTATCTGAGTACTCATGTTTCTAGTTAAGTGTTATGTAATGTGACTGTTTAATTGTGGTTACAATTCAAGAACGCAATTAAGTCACGCAGTATATCTTCTACTATTTGCATCTCAATGCGGAAGTTCATCGGATATGTGTTTTGTACAGTGTATGCAAACGTTCACTCATGGATTAACAAAATGTCAAATATTATATCGCACGTCATAACTTCTTTCGTAAATTAATAAGTTTATTGTCCTCGTGTGCAAATATCAAATTTACCTACCGGTAGTTTTTTTTCTCTTATCATCATGCAGGATGTGGAATAAACTATTACAATTCTATATTTGTAATTGTCTCTTTGTACAAAAAACAGACATGTATAATATAATTGCACTTTTTTTCACATGTCTTATTATTGTGTATTCACTTGACAGAGCACCGTGGACAAGCTGCTGAAGAAAGCCAACTTGTCATTAGTGGTTGGAACCTCATCGTGGAGGGAACAGTTCGTGGAGGCTATCACAGTCAGTGCAGGTGAGAATCATAATATCGATAGCCCTGTACAGTTAATTTGTAGGCCTTTATGATCTCCCTTGTCGGCCAAGGTTTAAGTAATAATGTTCCCATGTTTCTGTGTTATGTATCGCTGTTTCCGGCCCTTTTATTGTCTCATCTTTATTTGGTATCGCCCAATTTCAGATAAACGTAAATTTGACCGTCTCAACTTGATATTGAAAGTGAAATTGAAAATGAGAAAATTGAAATTGAACTCCCAATTTTCAAACAATTGTAAGTGTTTTGATCCTAGGCATTGTTGGCATGGTCCCGCCTCTTCCTGGTATTTGACCATGTTCTTTTGTCATTTTATCAATTTCGGCCATATTCACCAAATTTCAAGCATCCATCAGGTCTTCCTTAATCCATGTTAAAGGATTTGTGATTATTTTTTGTTTGTTTGTCTGTTTTTTTGTTTGTTTTTTCGTTCTTTATTTGTGTACACATTCTCTTAAGCTAATATTTTTTAATGTATTACCAATCGTCCTTGTTCGTTGTTAATTACTCAATAGTTTACTACATTTAAATTACTTTAATTGTGCGTCACATTTGAATTAACTTTAAAATCTATAACAAATTGATGCCTGTTACGAAATCATTGTTCCACGGTCATTTTATTTTGTCAGTCGTGCATAGGTCGTGAGAATAAAATACTCTACTTTTGCATAAGTGCACTTTTTTGTTTATTGAACATATGCGCAATGAGCATTAATAGTAAAAATATAAATTAAATGTAACTTTGCAAAGACGAGATCTTGCATTGACCTGTTCAAGATTATTTGAAACACATAACGTTTGTCAGTTTCTTGTCAAGGTGGCATGATGGACCAAGAAGTAAATTACTAAAGATTCATAACGGCATATTGTATAACCACAGTAACCTTACAATCCTTAATGGATAATCTCTGAAAATACCTTAATTTAATCTACAATATAAATGTTTTATCATTTCTCGTCTTTTATGTGTAGCTTTTACTCAGCTAAGATATTAGGCCTGTAACCCTTTTACCTGTCATTGCTTATTTTGTTGTAAACTTTCAAAATCTGTGGATGTCTTTTTAAGTACATGAAAGTGAATGTTGGCAATGCATATTGACAGAATAAATAGAATACTGAAATCTTAAAAATATGTCAATCTATTTCAGGCGTGAATGACAGTAACTATATATTATCAAATCTCTGTTACGCCAACGTTTTGGTTTTCAATTAAATTTTTCCATTTTGATGTTATTCATCATTAGTTTGGTGATTTTAATATAATTTCAATGAAAATTTTACATTCCCATGAAGTTGGATGAATAAAGTATCTTTTATTTTGTATTTTTGAATTATATAAAGCAGTTATATGACCTCCATAAAAGTACAATTAGTCAAGGATCATCGACGAGTTGCAAATGCATGCAAAACTTATCTCCCTTCAAATACTCAAGAATACTACATAACAAAACGAAAGTTTATAAGGTCGTGAGATCATATATTATTCAAATTATGTTTTCTTTTTGTATTATATTTATTTGCACCTTGTTTCCAAGCTGGTTGCTGTATTAAACCATAATTGACTCAATGAGTCGTTAACAGATCTCATATCTAGATTACCTTTCTACTTAACAAAACGAAAATTTCGTTTTAAAGTTATGAATACATATACAATGTAAATTTGTTAATGTTTTTCTTTTTGTATGATATTTATTTGCACCTTGTTTTCAACGCTGGATGCTTCTTTTATACCATAATGGACTCAATGAGTCGTTAACAGATCTCATATGTAGATAGAGTTTTGTTGCTGACAGTCAACTCATTATGTTTTATTTATCATACTCCATCACGTGGACAACATGTCAATCATTGCAGAAGGTAAAACTTAAACAATCACTGTTGTCTTTCTAACGCATTGAATACAATAACAATAACAGCCTTGTAGACGTTTCTGTTTGCTTTAAAAAGGTTATGGTGATTAACTTTTTCAGGGTGTCCCGTTAATTTTTACCACGGGAAATGTCGCATTTACACAAACTGTTGAAATTACAGTAACATTATTTGGCACAAGCATAAACAACGAAGAGGACATATTATTACATTTCATATAGTTCAAGTCTGAAGGAGGTAGTGTATGGACTTCCTTAAAGGAGTACACCCTCAGTAAAAATAAAACTGGAAGCTAAGCTCCTTAGTCATAATGAGGCAATAGACAAAAGATTTGCAAAACACTTTGAGCAATTTCTTAACCGATCCTCATCCGTTGAATCCGGTGCCATTGAAGAGATCCCAGCGAGGCCCCTCCATATGGATGTTGACAGCCCAACCCCATATAAGGAGGTGACAAAGGCCATCAAAAAGCTACAATGTGGAAAATCATCAGGCTCTTGTGATATTCCGCCCGCAGGCTTTAAGCAGGAGGTCATCCACTGACACAGAAGTTTATTGAGTTTTTCTGTGTGTGCTGGGAGTTTGCAGCTTACCCAAAGACCTGAAAGATGCAAAAATAGTTCATCTATACAAAGGTAAAGGCGATAAGTCAAACTGGCAAATATTGTGGTCTCTTCCTTTGGCGCATTGCTGGCAGGATCCTCTAGTAAACCATCCTGAACGGGTTAAATGTGTACCATCTTGGTCTGACAATACCGGGAAGCCAATACTGGTTTCTTCAGAAGAGAGGATCAATGAACAATGGCTTTTGCTTCAAGACAGATCCAAGAAAAATGCAGAGAACAGATTATGGATGTACATTCTATTTTTAGACCTCACCAAGACATTCGACACAATGTCACGTCCAAGATTTTGGAAAAAAAATTCCCTGACACGGAGTTTCCCGAAGATGGTCAAGATTATTAGATGCTTCCTTGAAGCCATGTACGAAATAATAGTCAACATTAATAATGGTAAGGACTTCCCTGTCTTTTATTGCGTAAATTAATGATGTCTTTTTGCTCCAACACTCTTCAGCTTCCTCTTTAGCATGATGCTCCTCTCTGCATTCAATGAATCCGATCCAGGAATCCAGAGAACAGATCGGGGCATTTTTAACACTCGACGCCGATAGGCAAAGTCAAAATTTACTAAATCACTTGTTCGTGACCTTCTGCTGATAACTGTGCAGTTGTTGCACACTCAGGGGAACCCCTGCAAAATCTGACTGACTCATTTCATGTGTCCACTTTTTGACTCACGAGCATTGCTCATAAAGACAGCAACGGTACCAACAGAAAGAAGGATGACAAAGTCCTAAATAGTGTCGATTATTTCACCTATATCGGCAGTAGGCCCTCTTCATCCAACAATCTTGATAAGGGGGTCTCCACCGCATCACAAAGGCAAGCTTATTTTCTGGTAGACTCCACATGCGAGAATGGAATAAAAGGAACTTGAAACAGATGGACAAAATGCGCTATATACAGAGGTGTAGTCCTGTATGGATGTAAGCCCTGGACTGTTTATCACAAGCATGTCAAACAACTACGGCGTAATGGCTCTAGCGATTTGATCATTTCAAGCATATCATTCCTTTCAAGTTTTGAGAAAAAATATGCAAAATGGGGGAGATATAAAATTTTGACCCACAGTAGAAATTAACGGGACAGTAGGTTTTTATGAAATCAAATTGTTTGTCTTAAAGTTGTTATGCTTAAACAGCCTTTATGACATACAAAATTAATATTTTTTCTTTTTTTTTAAACTTTTTTTTTAGTTTGTTTTGTCGTTATTGTTAGTGACACTGCCATTTCATTGCAACAGTATTTTTGCATTTGATGTTTAATGATAATTTGCATGTTTCATAAATGTTACTACTAGTTTACAGTTCCCACAGTTAACTGTTGTAAGCAAGCCAGTCACAACATTCAGTATATATTTTGTGTGAATTATTATACGCTTCAAAAAAGATGATTTTTTGATGTATTCTGCTTTTTGTCTTCGTACTAAGTAATGAAGAACGATGACCTTGAAGGTAAATATGTCTTCATTGTAGCCATATATCAACGCTCTCTGATCTGCACCAAGCAACACCGTAACATTTTGGGGCTTATCAAATATCTAACCTTTATATAGTAAACTCACGATGTTGTAGCAAAAATAGAAATATGTTTGTGATAAACTTCCATACTTCTTTCGGTGAGATGATACACAAATAATCATAATAAGATAAAGATCTTTTAAAAAGGTTGTAAACTTCACCAGTAACAAAATTAAATTTATCGATATCTATGTCCAATGTCCCAGATAAAACATCACAAATGCTACGTCTAGACCTTCTTTTTTTATTTCATTTTTGCCTGCCAATGTATGGAAGCTAATCACATGAATACTGTTAATATAAATTTGGTCAACTTATTCGACTCATCGGTGGTTATTTCTTACAAATATTAGCAGTGTAATCTTTTACTTCAGTTATGTGTATAAAACTGTAGCTAGTGTCCAATTAAACATATCGATGGTGATTATTGCTGACAAATATTAGTAGAGAAATCCTTTTCTTAAATTATGTGTATGCATTAAAACTGTAGCTAGTGATCAATTAAACATATCGATGGTGATTATTGCTGACAAATATTAGTAGAGAAATCCTTTTCTTAAAGTATGTGTTTGTATTAAAACTTTAGCTAGTGTTCAATTAAACATATTGATGGTGATTATTGCTGACAAATATTGAAAGAGTTATCCTTTTCTTAAATTATGTGTATGTATTAAAACTTTAGCTAGTGTTCAATGACACTTAACTTACATCGATGGTTGATATTACTGACAAATATTGACAGAGTAATCACTTTCTTAAACTATTTGTATATATTAAAACTGTAGCTAGTGTTTAATGAAACATATCAATGGTGCTTATTGCTGACAAATGTTGACAGAGTTATCTGTTCATTCAAGTGTGTATGTATTAAAACTGCAGCTAGTGTTACATGAAACTTATCAATGGTGATTATTCCTGACAACCATTGGCAGAGTGATCTGTTCCTTCAATTATGTGTGTATATTAAAACTGTAGCTAGCGTTAACTGACACACATAAAGATGGTGGATATTACTGACAAAAATTGATAGAGTGGTCTTTTTTTAAACTATGTGTACGTATTAAAACTGTAGCTAGTTTTCAATGACACATACATCGATGGTTAATATTACTGACACATATTAGTAACTTGTTTCTTTAATTCTATGTTTAGATTAAATCTGTAGCTAGTTTTTATTGACACATATATTGATGGTGTATAGCTTAGATAGTTCTGAAGTGTCTAGCTCTACTTACTCTTAACTGTGTTCTCCTTTGAGGTCTACATTTTTATTATTCTTTTTTCAATACTCAAAAACAAGATATTTGGATATATTTTCATATTCTTTTTGGTTATATCTATATATATATTTATCATATATAGTATTAAATACAGCAAATATATCTATCTATATGTCATAATTCGAGGACAGTAAGTAATATTCCCTTACCCAAAATTATTGTGACTTGCATGTATTGTCATATAAGGTAATCAACTTTATTTTCTTTCGTTCCTTACACTAAGAATCGTTTAATAATAATTATTCCTATAATTCATTAAAAAGTTTTATTTAGAAAGGTCACATCATATATCTAAATATATGTATTGATTTAATTGTAAATTATATAGCAACAATTTCTCAAGATATCTTTTATTCAAATTAATTTTTTTTGTTCAAGTAATTTTCAAATACATTTGCAGTTAGGAAGAAAAAGGGACAAGTATGCACTTTTGGGTTGTTTCTTTAAATCTTTTTTGACAACCATCTTATGTTGGTTAAGGGACATTCAATAACCTTTTCAATCATATATTATAACTTATAATGATAACATGAAACTTTTGTTCCAATTCTTTTCCCTGTGCCATTATAAGGGATGGGGGAGAAACAGTTTAAGCAAGGTGATTCAAAAGTGTATACTTTTCCATGCGACTGTACATGATAAAGACTATTATGAACAATGTATCAAAAATCAGGACTGTACATGTTAGATTTAGTAGTCAAATAGTTCGATTATAATAATTCATACGTTTTGATCATTTACAGGATGAAAGAATATGAAAATATCATTACAATAAATTAATGATTAATAAAATGTATTGCAAAATTGTGTGTGTGTGTTTACTATTACATCAGTTGTATGGATCGGGAAATATCTTCTTAAATCTTAAGCTATTTTTCTTTTCGTGTATCCCTTCAAAGGTATTTCTAAACTTTTTTAAGCGCATTTACATTACGGATTGTTTCTTTCTCTGCCAACAAAAATATACTATGTTGCTATCACATCGTATTATCAACCTTATTGATCTGTGTTCAGTGACTTGCACCAGCTAGGGCGCGGTATCTGCTTTTTTTCAACAAAATCTGCTTATTGCTGACTAATTTTTATCTGCTATAAAATATAATAATAGTTGATGATGCTGATTTGGCAAATCACTATGATATAAATGAATAGATAATATTATTAACATTTAACATTGTATAAAATGAGTCTATAGCTTTGCTGGTACGGTATACAAAAAAATTGTTTTGCTTTATTTGCATCGTTGTCTGACTATGTATTTCAGAAGGCACTAACAGAACAGTATACTAAAATTAACGGGAATTAAACTCTTATTCTCAATTAATCTTTTCTGGGTTATTTTAAATACTAATGTGATCAAAGGCTTAAATCATGTAGAATCAATTGCTGTTCAATGACACCGACTCGTTAACTTGTTTCTAAATATCCACAGTTGTGCCGTGTATGCTATTCGCTATCACTTTCTGACGTTGGTGCTTACTTTGTATGAAACAAGCTTTCATTTAATGCAGTGGATAACAAACTGTTCTCTTTTTGTCGATTTTTTGATATATTCTTTTCTCTTACCCTTACTACACACATATAATGCTAGGTTAGTAGTATACATACATAGTAAGTTGATTATAAAAGGGTGCAAACTGAACTGCACAAATATGGAAAGAAGCAAAGAAAAAAGAAGACTCTTAAACTTATCATAACTGTGTTGGTGTTGGTTGTATGAACAACTTTTCACTACATATTAAAGATTCATATGAGTCGTAGGAACTCTAACGTTATCGCAACTTATAGGAAATAATTATAACAAATTGATTGCCATTGCACCTATTACCTGAGAATGCACCTGAAATAGAGAAAATACATCAAGTTCATAAAAGTAGAAGCTTTTCAAACAGCAACTGCTTAACATTCCCTGAGAACGTCAATGGCTCCGGCGCTTCAGAACAAAACTGATTTCTCAATCAAATGAAATTCTGAAAAGTAAAGTATTCAGTTAGGTAATTAAACACGATAATGTTAGTTGACTTCTGATATCACAGAACACCACTGAGTTATTGACTAAGTTGTTTTGATGTTGTTGCATCTCTGTGAATGAAACAATGGGTTGAATGAGTCGTTTCTGCATTTTTATCTTTTCAAAGAAGGTCACGTGACCCCTTAAAAAGAGACAAAACTGGGGGTTGCGACCCACATTTTGAATAACAGTGATCTAATGCAAGCAGATAAGTCACGTTCACTACAGTACTGTAAGCTTTAATCAAGGTCGCTTCGCAGACTGAGAATAGCGATTACAGAAATCTTGACGAAGTATTTTTCGGGTGTATTGCGAATGGCTAACTTGCATTAAAACATGAATAACAATTTTTTTTAAAACAATAAACATGCAGTTGTTGTTACACCACGAAATCAGCATATATCTGATACGAGTAACGTTTTAAAAACTTTGCAGCTCCTTATTCAACATAAGTTTTGTGAATAACAAACAAATTCCTGTCAATATAACTGCACTCACAGTCACGGTGCACTGTATTTACATGTTACTTTAACTTTGTGTATTCTATGAATTCATTGTATCAATGGTTAACTCCAGCTTGCAAGCATCACAGCACAATTAATGTGGATTTATTCATCGTATTGTCTTTGTTTTTGTTGTGTTTTAACATTTTAGGATCCAAAAAACCAAGGAACGCTCAACTTTGCGATAATAAGGATTTGGATTGAACCAACAGCGACACCAAGTGAGACAGCAGGAATACCAATAGTTGTAGCGGTGCATGCCTACACAGTGGTCTAGCTCATTTTCAGATGATATTGTTGAAAGCATATTACACTATTTAGAAAACAACAAAATATACGGGGTTAAAGAAAAGTCAAATGTTAAACTATTTAGAGTCGTATAAGTAGTTAAAGTAGATAAAAGATGACAGTTAAAGTATAATTCTTAATAAGACAGTTTATATCGCAACGTATGGAATACTATTTGCTCAAATTCAAAGAAAAGGATAGCTTTCTAATCGAATGATCGCCTGAATCATTTCGTATATCATTCCTTACGTGTTTCAAAAGACAATAATAACTTATTTTGTGCTTTTTACTTATATTATCGGAAACGTATATTCTTAAATATGAGAGAAATTTATATTATTAATACTTTTTTCAGACGGTAAAATGTGTGTATGATTAAAACTCATTGAAATTGGACAGTTTATAAATGTGTGATGTTGTTAAGGCGTATAAAGTCAACACACAGTCAACGCATGGAAGAGTCATGTTTACATGCAATGCTTATTCAAAAATTGTCTCAAAAGATAAACATTGAGAAGCAATGAGAAAATGGCATAGCTAGCAAGAACTCTTGTGACGAGAATGAATAATATAACTTGAAAAAATCATAGCTTTTTTTAAATGGATAGTGCTCTGAATGTAATGATAGTAAAGAATTTCTCTAATACAGCATGAATTTAGTATTTTTAGGTATTTTTTAAAGGAACATATTATTATTTTCCATGGTTTATAGAATGTAGAGGAAATAAGATTACACATATTGAACGTATTTTAGAAGACATTCTTTTGCTTTTAGTATAATTATTATTAAAAACACTGACAGTCATAGACCTGCCTCAGCATGTACGCTTTCTCCTTAACATGCGATCTGAAGCTCTGGTTTTTCTCTTTTGTTAACTCCCTTTCTCTTTTGTTCTCTTTTTCTCTCTGCTCTCTCACTCTCTCGTTCTGCTCTATCTCCTTCTCATTTGCTCTATTCCCCTATCCGAGTCTATGTTTCTCCTCCTATTTCCAGTTCTCACCTTTTGCATGTCTCTCGATCTCACACAGGATTGATTACTTACTATCTTCCTCTTATTTTCCATGATCAGGCGACGATGATGAAGATGAAGATGGTGAGGAGGCTGAAGAGAAATTGCCATCATGTATGGATTACGTAATGCACTTCCTCACGCTGTTCTGGAAACTTCTTTTTGCCTTTGTGCCCCCAACAGGTAGATATTATCAATGTTTTAATTGTCTATAACCATTTACTCATGATAAATAATCAGCGAATACTCGGGTGTCTTACACAACATTACAATCGTATCATAGCATTCAACCACAATGAAAATGTTTAACATTGACGTTCTTGCTTTTAGTCCAGCAGTCTAGTACCTGTGAAATGACCTTGGAACCAAAGTTTGACCCAAGAAATGAATTTCTTGTATCATTATACGTATAACAAATGGTATAATTTGACTGTATATTGAGATTCTGAGTTTTGGGGTTAAACAGATAATGGGTGTCGGCCAAAAAACAATTACATTTCCAAAAGTTTAATGTACATATAAGGATGACCTGTTCTACTGTGATTGTGTGATCCAACTAAATTAAACGATTTTTAAACCTCAAAGACCAATGGTTTAAGGTTCGAACATGCCAGAATGTGTGGATAAAAATTGTGAGATGATCATTGTTGTTATTTAGCATACATTTTCCAAATGAAGATTTGGTATGCAGTTGAAATTAGGAAAGCTGTGGTTCAAAAGAGGTATAATGTTACTTTAGGGTAAATTGAACCAAACTAATTTATGAATATGAATATTATGGTGATATGCTGAATACAGATTTGTTTTTCTACTTTGAATGAATTAATGTGTAGGCTCTTAATCTGAAGCTGAGAGGTAGCCCAGTGTTTTGTCTTTAAAATTATATTCAGATTTTATAACCTCAGTCAAGAATCAATATTATCAAAAGGATGAAGGAGACTAAATTTTTTAATGACATCTGTCTAATATGTTTCTTAAAGATTGTATATTATGTGTGACTATTTGGTCTTCTGGAGTACTAATATAATGTATTGAATTATGACGTAAGTCGAAGAATACACAGAATAAACAAAACTATGAAAACAATTCAATTGAAATATACGTATAACTATTTACAATATATTTTTTATGATACTATATCAGAAGTATCTTATTATAATCAGTTTTAACTAAATTCCCCTTAGCTGCTTAAATAGTGCAATTTTTAATATCTTCGAAAGAAAAAAACAAGATTCTATTTTTTGATGTTATTTACTATATTTTTATAGTAAAAACGATGTACATGATTTTGTAACATTAAAATAAACGGATGATATATGTTGACCTTAATTGAATTTAAAAGATTATCACTAAAAGTCATACACTTTATTATTGTTTACACACAAGACAGTGAATAATTTGTTATTAATTTTTGCAGACTACTTTGGTGGCTGGGCGTGCTTCATCGTGTCTATCTCCCTGGTTGGACTCCTGACTGCAGTGATTGGAGATTTGGCCTCTAGCTTTGGTTGTACTGTTGGATTGAAAGACACAGTGACGGCTATCTCCTTTGTGGCCTTGGGAACTAGTGTACCAGGTGGGACCTCATTAGTTTTCTGAAACACTGCAGATTTGGCTTAGGGGAGAGGGGCTTAAAGTCACAGAGACAACTACATCATACATCAATAATTCGATGATGGAATTAAAAGACCATATTATGATAAGGCGGTGGTTTGCAAGAGGAAACGAAAGTTTTGAAATCTTACTTCTGTGACAATTAAATCTAGAACAATACAGAATAGTCAAATAAGATGAATTGTAAACTTTAAAAATCACCAAGGACAAAAACAGAATGCAAGTAACCAAGTTCAATCGAATTTAATCTTGAATAAGAACTATTATGTCCAGGCAAAAATACAGACTTGAAAGAGAACAAAGTAGTCTGAAAAAGGTCGTCGAATTTGAAAGGTCTGAAAAATGCATCAATTGTCAGCATATGGCTATACAGAATATCAACATTGGACACTTTTAAACGTGAATTTTGGTTTTAATTAATTTCCTTTGTATGCAAATATCCTTTTGATTTTTGGGCTGTGCATGCATTAAAGTATAGCAGCCCATTTGTTGTTATTTGCTCTG
>JAUUEB010455732.1:0-11807 GCA_032362205.1 Clione limacina | reverse complement strand
GACAGACAGACAGACAGACAGACAGACAGACAGACAGACAGACAGACAGACAGACAGACAGACAGACAGACATATTTAGCAAAGCGATTATACCAATTGCGCCTGGTCGGGTTTTTTTTCAGTTGGTGGAAAGCAGGGGCGTAATAAGGCTTTTTAAACTGTAGGGGATATCGGCACGAAGCTCCAAGTGCGTAGCCAGGGGGTCATTGGGGAAAGGCCCCCATTTCAGATCCAAAATGGTCGAAATTTGCAAAACTTTTTAAATAATCTCGAAAATTCCAACCGCTTCGCGGCCATTGTTTTCATAATTTGCTTTTAATGCTCTAAATTTGCATGATTTCAATGGAATCTTTAAAAATTGATAATTTCCCAGATTTTCCCCCCCATTTCAAAATCATGGCTACGCGCCTGTGAAGTTCTAATACCAAAGGCACTGAGCGCCTGAGTTCTTAATTGATATCTGCTTTAATAACATTTAAGTATTGAAATCTTATGGAGGAATTTGCGTTTTTACACTTTCTTCTTATTTTACTTCTTCAAACTGGGGGGGGGGGGGCATATTTACGAATACAGGAGCGTATAACTAGACTTTTAAAAAGTTTTGGAAATGATGGCGGGAAGCCCCTTTCTGCAGGGGTTAACATTTTTAATAACCTTTTCGTCTGTTGATACTGTTTTCCTTTTTGTAATTCTTCAAACTGTTGGGGGTGTTGGCGCGAAGCGCCATTTCCATCCGCGCTAAGCCCATGAGTTTTGCAGTCGGGTTCTTTTTAATCACTTTTTTGCATTGAAAGCCTTAGGGGGATTTGTTTTTGGTTACTTTCTTCTTTTCTTTCTACTCCGTATTCTTTTGATCGAATTCTTAGAGGAAGTCGGGTAGCGCCGACGTGACGAAGTCGCTAGTACATAATAATAAAAATGAGGGTTAAATGATTTCACCAGCTAGTTATTGATTAGTTTAAAGCATACATCATTACTTATTGAAATAAGACATTGTTCTTTAGAACAGTTACAAGTGGTGAAAATATGCAAAAAGAAACTTATTGAAAATTAAATCTATGTTTTATGCCGTGAGTTATTGAATTCAAAGAATAAGCCAACAAATCACCAATCAGTGCTTGGCTGTAATCAGCTGTTATCAAAGCGGAGCTATGACACAAGAAGCGTCTTATAAATACATTATTGCAATGCTGGTATAAGAGGTCGATACAAAAATGTAATATAAATCAATACCCTTGACACTTTCAGATATGGCGTTGTCCACAAAGTGACAAAATATTGGTTTCTAAGAGACGCGTTATCATGAAAAAAACAATGAAAATGATAACAACGCGAGTGTACAACACACCAACATGTTCTACAAATTATCAGAAATGAGAAAGATCCCAAAATAATGCTCAAGAAAACGGGGACATTCGGGGGCGTGATGGCCGAGTGGTTAGGCGTCAGACTTTAGAGCCAGCTGTATGTAAACGTTGTGGTTCGTCCCCCGCAATGAAGCAAATTCTCCGACATTATATAATGTTTATGTTTCTAAAAGAAAATCCATATATTTCCTAGCATATCTGCATAACTGTATGTTAAAAGCTGTCAGTAGAATAATGATTAACAGCTGTTATGGAGAAACTAGATAGTGCACAACTCAATGAATCATTGATCTCAAAAGTATCACTTTTTGCAAAGAGGTTTATTGCATGAAATCTTCCATCGGTACACTACATATCTGTAGAAAATGAAAATACTTTGCTTCTTTAAAGGAGGTAGGTTAGAATGTTAAACACGATTACCCCTGAATGGGGAAGCACCAATATTAGAGTTTTGCAACATGCGAGAAAATAGTTGCAAAATGCATCTGCTTACTAGTGTGTAGATGGTGAAACATCGTATTTGCATGTAATTAAACCGTGAACTTCTAAGGAAAGAAAATGAAAAAGAAAATGTTCATATTTATTGTGCAATATTGTCAAAGTGTGTTAGTTTGTATGGTAATTGTACCCTATTTACACAGTATGCAAAGATATCAAAGAAACAGTACCTCAAACATAATACCAAGAACACTGAAAGATAAATAACGATAGAAACCACCATCAACCACTAAAGCAAAACGGTACTTATATAACAAATGTCCAGCATTTTATCTATATATGAATTACTAGACCAAAAATTTACCATGAAAAAGCACTCAGAAACACGTACAATCTACTTTACTGGAGAAAATTGTTGGATAAAAGCTAGATTCTGACAGTGATGGTCTTATGAGTATTGCGAAATAAGATTTGTAAGCTATGTAATGATACTAACGGAGAATATAATACACGCCATCAACGACGATGGAACTTATTGCAAGCAAGTTATAAGATAATAATCAAAATTGCGGTGGAGTTAATATGACAGAAGTTCGATACACACTGTTCACTATCTCTGCGCATGTCTAGACAAAGAAATTGACAGACGATTGAGATATCTGTGGTCTACGTAAACATGTAGATTTTTACCATGTTATAATCATTATTATTATTATCTACTCTATATTCCCATTTCAAGTAGTCTTTTCGAGTCTCCAAGAACATTGACATGACGTTGGTGCAATACATTGTTGTTGACTTTCGTGATTATGAATATGCAATGGTGGTGATTTCGATGTAGAATAGGCCTGGGCGAAAAAGCGAATTTCACTTTTCATACGAATATTGAATTGAATTGTGGTACAATTTTAAAATGCGGTCATTTTTGAATAGTTAGGGATTAGTTGATTTAAAAAGTAATTGTAATTAGTCACATTTTCAAAGTTGAATAGATATCTTATATAACAATATTTTGGAAAACGTTTCCCGGATCGCTTGGTACAATCATTTTTTTTATATTGAATTGTGTACTTGTTTGTGTGGTGTTTTAAAGCCACATACTTTGTTCTTTGTTTACATCACGACAGAGAATATAAACAATGTCCTTCAAACGAAATAGTCAAATAATTATGTCGAATAAAACAGCACTGAATCTGTTTTGAGTTTTCCAATCGACATACACTATTTTGCCGCAGTGAGCATGCCATAAACTTATCAAAAGCGGTTATATACTCGTCTCTTCATACGTCGTATTCTTTTTCTAGAAAATTCTCATAAGTCAACAAATGTACACCCGTGTGTGTATTTTAAGTTCGTTGGTGTGCAATTAAACATAACGTTGTTCTTGGCACATATCTCATATGACATCCAAACAATGTTTTACCAGAAACAGGGTTGTTTCTTAACATTCCTCGCCGCAAACATTGCAGATTGCAAACATATTTTAGCCCCATGTTCGTATGGAAGCAGATGTTTGTCAAGAGATAAGTCAACATTCCTCCAGGTAATGCGAGCAGTTAGAACATATTAATGTGTACAATTGTTGTTATTGGTGTTGATGGTTATGACTATATCTTGAGTGTCCATCCGTTGCTATAACATGAATACATATGTCAAGCTTTGCAAAGTAATGTTTGTATTCGACTATCACTTTGTTCCCTAATTATATACTGCGGGCCAAAAGTTACGCAAACCACTATACACATTTTTAAATTTCTCAAACGTTCATCAAAAATGACATTTCTTAATTGTATTTCTTAAAAAGAAAGAAAAAATATGCAAGATAGAAAGTCATGTTAGCAGCTTTTGTAAAAGGCGTTAAAGGGACACAACAACTGCGATGGTAAAAATATATGGCATGACCAAGTGACATTGCTTTGTAATCTAGATCATTGTGTATTATTAGTAACATAGTTTAGAATTAACTGTTTGTATACATATATATTGAATCATGAAATATCGACTTTAAATGTTTGGAAAAGCAATAATTCTACTTGATATAATTACGAGAAATTCACAGAGGAACAATCACAGTTGAGCCTCTTATATACTGCACACATCACCCATTAAGACGAACAAACAGTGGGAAGACTTCCAACTCCAACACGGTCCCAAGTTCTAAATCATTACGGCCGCCACATGTAATGATACAACAGTCAACAGAGACCCGTTCGGTGGCCAGTCAAAGAACAGAAAAGTGCTCATCTCAGTTGGGAAACTGCTAAAGTTATTGACGCTCCCGTCGTAAACAATTATTGGACCTGACATTTGTCCTATATTCTTAGTTGTGATAAAAATTAGCCTGTAGGACTGCAGGGTGAGTGTTTTGGGTTCGTATCATTCTCGGGTCTGACTTTTTTCATTGCGAAAGAAATACATATAATATATTGCCTCTATCAACCTAAGTGTGCAATTTGGTACCCAAATTTAGGCAATGTAATGTTAACTTTGCTAATTGGAAGCCCCTAGAAGATCTCATTCTTGTTTGCTTCGAATGAAACTGACAAGGAACACTATTTGTGTTATCGTTCTAGCTGTCAAGTTTGAACGTAAGCCAAAAATTAAAAAATGCGCTTATTGAGAACCGTATTTTATATCTAATTACATTTAGATTCATCGTGTTTGACAATTTTTTAAATTGTATATATGCTTAATTTTGACTTTGAATATTATTATATGTTATGCCGAACTGATGGAACGGAAAGGCAATATCTGGCCTTTCGATGTCTTCATCATAAGATTGATCATTTGTTTGTTTATACTGGCTAGCATTGTATGCATCGGGATAACAGCCACTGTTCTGACTCAATTGACACAATTATACATTTTTTTAATCTGTTTTTAGTATTTTACTATGTATTCAATAAGTCAATTTTTCAAAAGCGCCATCTCACTGTATATTCGGCTCCGGTTAGCAAGAAGTTCATTCTAGAGTGTTGTTAAAAACTTCTCTACGGATATGCCAAATTGAGTTGTTATCACTAACATATATGATATAACGTTTTTGGCAAATTGAAGTTTTTATCCTTGGCAACGCCAGATAAAAGCACTTGCACCTTATAAAGCAGAACTGTTGAATAGCGAACGGTATTTTATCGAAAATTAGTTCATTTTCGGTATGTCCGTTATTGGGCAATCATATCCACTTATTTATCTCATTCAAACATGTTCCAAAATTTAGAAAATCATTTTAAGAAAACTGTATAAAACAGGCGTGGTTTCTATGTTTCATTACTCGTTATCTGCTATACAATGAAAGGTTGGATGTGATTGATCAGTAAATACTCAGTTGTATGACCCCTGAATGAGCCAATTAAGCATGCATTTTTCTTGGACCCCAGTATATGTTTAGAACGTACTATTAGGAATATAGAGTACTAAGTTAAATTCAATGTTGCCAAAAAAGCACGTCAATTGCCAGCAACATAAGAAAGGCTACTATATATTACTTTTTAAGCTCAGCACCTACATAAAAGCGCATTTTACTCACGCAAGAACAAGTCAGCCAAGGTCATTAAAATGGCTTCAACTGATTAAGTCGTGTCGAGTTAGTTTAAAATAAAAAGTACTAAACATTAAGATACGACCATTTTGAAAATCCATGTTAGCAGTGGTAATATGGTAACTTTATTTTGTCACGGTCAAGCTATACCTCATTTCTTCAGAATTAATGATCGTAAAGCAAAGAACTACACAGTCTTTCATTTTTTAAGGATTTTTTGAACCAATCAAATTATTTGTTGACTATTGGCTAGCAGGCAAAACCCTCAGTTTGTTTTCAGGAGCTTCGTTAAATAAGATTTAGGGATATCCAAAGGAAAACAAACATGAATCTTATTTCCGAGGGGGATGTCATTGAGCTTAGCAATCAATCCTAGCATACTTGTCCCCACCCGTCCCTTTCAATATCCTAGAAATGGAGGAGAACATAGGTTGGTGATGACGATTGCCTATTGTTGCGTGTGATTAGGTTAGGATATTTTCCGTGTTTCCAGTTTATTCATGCAAAACTTATTAACTGCCTACGGCACTTAAGTAGCGTACAGACATGATTCAATAAAATGACTTTGCCAGCTTTATTTGACACACATAGTTATTGATTTATTCATATACTGGTCCGGTTATTCATTGACTATTTCTCTATGATCATGTTACGGTTTCAAATACAAGTTAATGTTTATGTTGTAGTATTTGTCACAGCTGCTACGAGGTTCCGTCTTTTCATGCATGCAATTAAAGGTTTTCAGATTTAATTCCAACTCGCTGATGCTTTATAATGGTTTGGCTATGAATGTCGTTCGTTTTTGAACTTGTTGTAGCTTTGAGCAATAAGCAATTTAAACGAAAGTTTCATCGTCAGGCAATTCTGATAGTACTTTAATTAACTTCATAAAGAACAGTTTTCACAAAAATAGTTCATGTACATAGTCGAATTTAATAAACAGTTCAATGTTGCACAGTAGTTATTACATGGGATTGTATCAATGGTTTGCTTATCACTTATTATATGAAAGTCTTGTTTTACAAAGCACATGATTGTTGACCTTTTTATAAACCTCACACACAAGTTAAAAATTATGAGATACAAAGGCCAATCACTACATTCCTCTTCAATGTGAAGCTTGGAAACGATATTTCTTTCGAAACAGTTCTACCAAGTCATATACAGTCCTACATGTGTTCTACGTCCCGAGCAACACAAGAAAGGTCAGATTTAACAGAAACACATTCCATGTCAGGTGAAACTTTGCTTCAAGTGATCAAAAAGAATAATGAAAATATATTTAACAATTTGAAGCCACCCTCAAATGTTCAATGAAGGTTATCTATAACAAAGTTGAAACGTACTTACGTGTTGAAAGCGTATAGATTCATTAAATTATCCAATTCCTAGTGGTGTGTTGATTATTTCATTGGATGCAGAAATAAAACAAAAGATGTATAACAGAACAAAGCATTTATTATGAAGTAAATGAAATTAGAAGCGGATTCTAGCAAGCTGAGTAAAATGGTTTAATCATTTTCTGGTGTTAACCAACTTTAAGGCTTATTAGGTAAAATGTGTAACTTCGCTTATCAGATCTTTGTTTGACACAGGATATTATACAATTTAGAAGGAACAAGCAAAGCCAAACAAAGCAAATATCGCACATAAGTATTTTTTCCGATTGACATCAATGCTGTTTAGTGCCTATGTGTGTGTAATTATCTTTCGATCACGACAAGATCACTAGAAGAATGTAAATATTATGTCAACTTTTCACTAACAAAGCCTCGTGACTAGTATTATATACAATCATCGGAAAGAGATTTTTTTAACATTATGACAAGATTTTGTCTTGAAAAAAATACATAAGAAAAAATGGCAAATTTACAGTGCAAAACGGAGGTCGAGTGGTTACAATTCGGGCTTTTATTCAAGTGTCTTCTGCATACGGGGTTCGTTCTCCGCCGCTGTAAGTTACTTTTTAACGCATATACCCCTTGATCTACGGAGGTACCCATGATCAGCTTTTGACAAAGGTATAAAAGAAAGTAATACGCTAACTTTAAATCAGTCAAAAATAAGATTGATTCCGTTCGAGCTTAAGCAAACAATCAAAGGGAGAGTATTTCTCCATTTGTCCATTTGTGTTAAGAAAAGTAGAATATTTTTATTCGTGTGTGTTCAATTTAATAAAGTACTTTTGACACCTATTTTTAAAGCATATTGACTTTTACGTGTCACCAGGAGTGGAGCCTGGGTCCGCCAGCCCCAAGCTTCACGAAACTCCCAGCCTCAGCGTGGCCCTGGTGTGTAACATGGATTTCGTGGAGTTATCCGTGGCTAATGGGAGTCGATCAGTCTGCCCCTTGCCTCGTTGTCCGAACTCCACTGGCCGTATCTGTTGAACGCCTCTAAACAGTACGTCCGCCCAAACACATCGCCGAACGCCTCTAAGCGATGTGACCTGGTCCGTACCTGTTGAACGTCTCTAGACAATTCGGACCAGTACTGAGTCAGCACCCCATCGCAAGCTCATATCACAAATAATAGACGAGCTCGCGAGCTTTAGGAGCTTCCTTTTTTTTTTATAAATTTGTTCTATAAAGATCAACCTATATTAAGACTGACCTATTTTTGATGAAATCAAATCTCTAAAATGTGTTGTTATAAACTTGGTTGAAAAAACCCTGTAATTTTGTAGTTATTGATGTCACCACTTTAAGATACGTTCGTGGATTCGATCCTTGTGAATTGGCCTTGTTGACCGTGGGGATTATTCAAAATATTTAAAGTGCGGTGAGCAAGTAAGAAAATCATTCATGAAATTTATTTTAGCTTTCTTCTTTTGTCAAAACAGAAAGTCTTAAAAATATCCGTCTAAATCGTGCAAAATAAAATATATCTAAAATGCTCGCCCCACTATAAGACGAAGTATTTTCATGAACCTAAAAACATTTTGAAAAAAATGACAGTTTTATTTCAAATTATTGCAGATCAAAGAAATAACATGTAAATCGGAAACAAGCCTGAATACGTAATACGTAAGTAACGCAAGAAAGAATCAACATGCGGCAAGTTAATTATTTCGGTTAAAACGAACCATGTCAAATGACTTTACTACACAATCAATGTGTTAATTCAGCTAACGTGCATTTTGATACGATGCCAAATTGCAGTGGACAACATGTCATAACTGTCAGAAGTTATCGATTGCTCTGTCCCAGAAGACCTCTTCCGTACGGCATTGTTCTTCTTTTCGTAACTTTAATTTTGTCGAAAGGTTCTCACACTGAGGGCTGCATTATTAACAATGATAGACAATTTTGTTTAAATACAGATAGGCATGAATAATTCCGAAAGGTCGCGAACCGTTTTCTTTTCTATTTGGCTATAGACATATAATTTTAAGATATGGTTTACGTTTTAGCAACCAAAGTGACATTCATGAACATTTTGGTTTGAAACTATCATAGCTGGTAGTAGACGATGGAAGTTATATCATTTATATATAAAGATATAGAGGGCTGTGTCTTTTGTATATCGTCAATGTGGTAACAGCCTTTTAAACAATTTTTCATATACTACGAACGCATCAATAATTTTCTTTTGGCAAAAAGTGAATTATTAAATTGAGTGATTTTACTAACGTGATACTTACATGAATCATCTAATATCATTGTACGCTTGTCTCTCGTAAATACAACTAATTATGTAAGAAATTTGAGCATAACACTTATTTTGGATTTGTTCATTTTGTTTGGTTTATCTATCTTACTGTATTTTTTTACGGCTATCTGAAACCATACAGTCCTTGTTATCCCACGTGGACGTAATTGTGAGTTCCAGACAGTAATTTCCCGCGGGTCGTATTTGTCCGGAAATGCCTTGATCAAGCCCTTAGTCAATCCCCTTGAACGCACGGTCAAGAAATTGATTCTTAGCACAATAATAATGAACAGAGGGCCATTAATACGAAATGATGAAATGAGTCTAGGGTGTCAGGATTAGAGCAAATTATTTTTTTGCTTAGGCATTTTTAGCTAAGAGTGGTTGCATCGGCTCTAACGATTAAATTGTGATTTCGGGCAGTGAAGGTAACGGAAGAATGTAAGTTTAATAAATGATTATAGATATTCTCGAGATGATCAACCCATTAACTTGCCCAGAAATGTCCTTTATCAAAATATATTATAATTAACACTACAGACCAATTTGAGACATTAAAGTGTGGCCTTTACTTTATTGGAAGCATATAAGGTTGGTGCAATGTATTAAGATGCTCACAAACGTCCCAGATTCCATGATCGATATTTTGTGCTAGATTAATAAACATGTTGAAGACTGAAAAATCATTGAGAAATTATTTCCTGATGTACGAAGACATGTTTCAAGTAAAAATGTGTTTGATTTTTAATGATATTATATACATATATAAAAAGAAATATTGTGCCCGGTTAATATTTATAATGACTAAATCATACGCGGAATCCTAACCTTAAACGAAAATGGGTTTTCCAAAACGTGGTTGACAATTATGTGGAATGACCCTATAAGCCTTGGATACCTAAAAATAATGAACACAATCAAAACTAAAAACAGAAGTACTCAGATAGAGTACAAACCCGAGACTGTAAAATAAAATATTTCCTATAAGTAAAAAAGTGTATGTATTGGAATTTCACGATTAACAAAAAAGATATCAAGAGACAAATAAAGATTTCATCCTCTGGATTAGAAGTCTGGTGTGCTATCGACTGTGCTACAATGCAGACAGAAGCAGCATCCTGATAACGGCTAATTAAAAATATTATATTTTTATTACTAAAGATCAATAGGGTTCTGTATCATATACTTTTGCAACATAGCACCAGATTTAACGCATATTAGTTGTGTAGTTTGTGAGTTATCGAGTTCACAGACGTACAGGCAGACAAACACGAGTGGCTCTTAATCCTCGAAAACTCCGGGTGTGGGAAAAAAATCAGAGGTGATGCATTGTTTATGCTTAAAAATAAATTCAATAAAGTGAATTTGTTTTTAGCATCGTCCAGTGTTTAGCCGTCGTTTTTGCGTTTTCCCATCCTGCGTTTAGCCGTCGTTGTTGCGTTTTAAAAAGAGAGACGAAATAGCCTCTGCATATATCTAAAAATCCCATGACATAATTACCAAAATAAAAATAAAACTGAAGTCACGTTTGTCTTGAAAATGTGAGAAGTGAGGAAAATAACCACAGCCAGATGTCACAAAAATAAAGAAATCTTAAATGCTGCGTTGACAGTTATTTTAAAACAAACTCAATGATAAAAATAAAAGACGGTTAACCTCGTCAAATCTTTGTCAAATATCATTGTCGCTGACAACACTGACGTATGATCTTCAAAACGGGAATACGTTTCAAAAACACATAATAGAAAGCAACCGATTGTTAAAAACGCATCTGCTTGTCCAGCAATTGGAACAAGCCGCCATATTATGTAACAAAACATTGGACACTCTCCAAGAACTCATCAGGTATGTCCATGAATCAGACCATGTCAACGCAGAGTGACACACGATGTCCAACAAATAGTACAGCTATCCTAGAATAAGTTCAGCTTATGGCAAACATAATTAACCATTTTTAGATATCGATATCAACATAGCTATGACTTTATTCGAGGAGGGTTTTTTCAATCCTATCAAATGCTTACATACAACAAGGGAGGATTATCTGGAATGGAGATGTGTTTCTTTAACCCCTCCCCCCCCCCCTTCATAAAAACCAGTTTCATTAAATCTACTAGAAGATGTCTCGTTCTCCGAACGTGTAAGACAGATTTGCGATTATGACAGAGGGTGAGAGTATTATTTAATATTTCTTTTACAAAAACCAATTAACACAAAAACGCAACAACCACGGCTAAACGTAGGACGGGAAAACGCAACGTCGACGGCTCAAATTGTAATCTTCAATAACGCAAAAATTAGGCTTTAAATCAAAAAGAAATATCGCTACACTCCATTATGATAAGATATATGCTCAGTGTAGATTTAATTATTTACGATTTAAATTTTTGATTGGCCTAAGCAATAGACATATGACAATATCCATGGTGTGAGTCATATATTTATGCTTAGAAACATTCGTAATACTTCTGCCCGTCACTATCAAACGGTAAAAAACCGTTGTATTCATCTACGACAAATTATTAGCAAATATTCACATATTATGTCATCGGTTTGGGTGCGGGAGGTCACTTGTGATGAAGAGAGTGACTTTTGAAAATGATGACATGGAGGAAGGGGTGCGGGGGTTCAAGATCAGCAAAAAATTGATGACAGTATATGGGCACATTTCTAATTGAAGTAGATGTTTCTGAATGCCATATTTTCTTAAGGAAAAACGGGGTAATTTGAATGTAGGGGTAGGTTAAGGTTGGGGTAGGTAATGCAAAATTGAAGGGGGCCCAGGCGTCACATTTTGCCCCGGGGCCCAC
>JAUUEB010455621.1:0-11808 GCA_032362205.1 Clione limacina | reverse complement strand
TTGGAGTTATTGAGAGATTTGTGTATGACTGAATATCTTCTTGTACATCATTGTTTAATGGGTGACTGCTGAAAATGTGTCTTATTATGTTATTCACTCTGTATGGTTGTTGATTTTTGTTTTTTATGTACTGCGCTTTGAGCACTTTTTAAAATGAAAATGCGCATTATAAATGCTGTATATTATTATTATTATCATTCTCTGATAATGATTTTACCACCATAACTTGTTGTTATGTTGTTGTTATCTAACCAGTTGCATTTGAGCTTTCGCTCTTCTGGATAACTTAAAAAACATTATTCACCTCTGACTCTGCACTGTCTAGAGAAACTGATTAACTAAAACCAGCTACACGTGGGTTGTTTATCTTGTTGATCTGAAGACTTTGTTTGACTTTTGGAGATATTAAATGTCACCTCACGGGCATGTCAAACATATTATATGGTGTAATAACTTCCGTTGGCAGGTTTATTGTTGCGATTTGTACTGCCTGTTGTTTACTTGAATGTGCCTGTTTCCGTTAACATGTTTTGTTTATTGCAATATTTGCTTATTTAGCATATTTGTTAAAGGTTGTGCTGGTGAACACGTGCTTTCCGACTAGGCACACTTGTTGTCTATTTAGTTTTTGCCCTGACGTCTGGCATTGTTTATTGCATCAAGTTGTGTGGTAAGTCAAAGGACGTGCTTTTATGGATATGGGCCAAACCATCAGTCTGGTCATATGCTAGTCTTGGAAAATTACATTATTACGCAATGTATTTATTTTTACTCCTGACAACATGCATCAAATATATAAACAATGAATGAATGAATGAATGAATGAATGAATGAATGAATGAATTAGTTAATTAATGCATTAATCAATCAATCAATATATCAATTAATATATCAATTAAACAAACAATTGGTAAATTAGTTAATTAATTGAGCAATACATTAATCAGTGTAAGCACCAATCGGCTCATTAATCAAATCAAACAAATAATTGTACTTAGTGATAAGCAAAACGTCATCAGTCAAACTATCGGTCAAACTATCGGTCAAACTGTCGGTCAAACTATCGGCCAAACTATCGGTCAAACTATCGGTAGTTACCGATATCAAATATACATCAAACAGGGACGTAGCATCAGATTCCGGTGCTCGGGGCAAGCAAGAAAAGTGCAACCTTAAAAAAATCGAAAGCAGGGGATCAAAGCTCATATTTGAATTTTTGTCCTCAATGTGTTGGTTTTTCAACTGCGGTAAGATAATAATTTAAACCCTGCACATGCGCCAGGTGTTACCGATGCTTTAGTACTGATTTCTAGGCTCAATCACAAACAAAATTGATATTGCTAGAATTTTCTACCGAGCCGGATGTGTTCAATATTGGTCTAATGAAACCACAACCCAATAAGTAATAAGACACAAGTAAAAGGCCATTGTATTATGTTGGTTCGTTTGACTAAACATTCGATAAAACAATATTGTAAGATTTCCCTGGCAGGCGCGTCGTCAGGATTTTGAAAAGGGGGGACAACCTTTGATATTATCAAATCAGTGGCCGCGAAACGTCCGAATTTTTTGAGATTAGTTATACATGGTGCACATTTATAACATATTGGATCTCAAATGGGGGGGGGGGGGGCCTTTCCCCTATGTCCCCCTGGCTACGCGCCTGTTCACTGGCACCTATTTTTGTAATGAGCACAATGTCATAGTGGGATGACGGTACGTATATTCAACAAAGAATTTGATTCAGACGCCAATGAAAGCATTAGTTACATTAATTTAAATTGTTTTTCAAATGCCTGATATGTGGTATGGTATCTACATACTACTATTTCTACTTTTAGTCCCTTAGCCAGTATTGGTCTTTGTAACACAATATATCTCCATTTACCTCTATATTGAACAAGGGCTTCAGCAAAACTTATCTTTGTCCATTTTTCGATATTTTACGTTAATTTTTTGACGTCTGCTTTAGATCTTCTTCGCCAGTAACGTCACAGGGATATTTGAAGCTGTTGACAGACTTAAGTAAGTTCTTGTTTACTTATTGATAGTATATATTGTGATATTGTCTGAGAATTGTTTTTTATGACCTTGTCTTCTCTGATTATCATGCCAACTCTTGGAGATGATTCTTCAACGCGACCAATAATGCTTTCAAGCCTAATTTCCTGCTAGTCCATCAATGTAATCTACAAACTGAAGATTCGTAATGGTTCGTCCTCCAATGCTAAATGTGGTATCTGTATTACAGCCAACACCCGTTACAGTGCCAATTTCCGTGTAAATGGAAAATTGGCACTGTAGTGAATTTAGCACTGTAGACAGGGTTTGATTATTAAGTGCCCTAATAAAGAAAAAACTCAAGTTCTTGCTAAACGAGACCTATTTCATGTGCAGTATGTTTAATAAGGTTACACTATTACTTCTATTGTCTGGAGTAACATAGTTGAATGTTAAAAAGAAAAAATAATAATAAAACAGTTGTGCCTGTTTATCATTGAAAATCTTTATTTTGTGTGATGGGACGAGGGGCGTATTATGTGAAAAATAATTTTTATTTTTTTTGCGTGTGCATTTATCTTTTGTACCTATCTGTTTTAATTGCATTGAAACAAATGTGAATTGTAATATATCCAGATATATTATGTATACTTAATGCCATTACGCAAACAAAACAGAAACAAAACATACAAGTCATCTTTTCATTTTCTTCACTGTATGTGTTTTGTTTTGATAAATTAAGGAAATGGTTGTTGTTGTGAACAATCGTTCCGAGCGGGGAAGTTAAAGATACACAACATAAATGTTTGTAACGACTCGCATCTTAACCCATCAGACAAGGAACAAATATTGTTTTTGTCGAAATGGAAGAAAAATAACGAGAGATTGTATAGCAATGAGAGAGAGAGAGAGAGAGAGAACAAGCAAGAAAAGGGGAGTGATAATGGTAACCAATCAAGTGGCGATAATCCGGTTAAGCGTTTATTACCTTATCTAAAAACTGTAACGACATAATTATGTCGAGAAAACAATTATATGTAATTAAGCTTATAATGCAGCAAGCTGCTCTCTCACCCTTTCTAGGCTGACATCCCCACTCATTCCCAACTTGGACTAATCCACTCGTAAGGCTGCGAGGAAGCGAGGGCTCACTAAATCTGTCTTTTCTGGGTGGCAGCTTTGTGCTGTAATGTTAGTTTTGTCAGTCAGTCTTTAGTAGGAACATTAACACACATCAAGTAAAAACAAACGTGCAACTTTAATAATAAATAGATATCTTCTTTTATTTATTTTGTGGAGGAACGTAACAATTATTCAGAGGTGAGATACATTTTGGTTTTTACAAATATGTTACATATTTTATTTTCGCCCTTTCTACTTAAACTTAAATCCCAAATTTGCATCAACCCCAGAGAACACCAAAGTATGCATGCATTTGAATTGAAATATATACCGTAATTCACTGGTCTGAATCTTGAGCTTGTTATCATTTCTTATATATGCCTATTATTATCGTATAATCGTGAGCGCTTCACTTGAGAGCATAACTCACTGTCACTGTCATCGCTATCAAATCTACTGTAGTGATTGTAAACAGTGTGTATGTACGAAGAGATTTATCATGATTTTACTTATTTCGTATTTCATCGATGAAATGTACTTGCCTTATCAGCAATTTATCATCATCGTGTGAAATTGTTGTTTTTGGTCGTTATTTTTATCAACAAGTGAATCTTTATCTTTACCATATTGATTCATTGTTGGCCATGTGGTTAAGAGCGCTCTCGGTGAGAAAATTTCCACAGACGACTTCGACCAATGAAATTGGATTATCTGCCTCGCTCTAAAATTAGACCTGAGGTTTCTTTTTCACGTGACCTCCCTTGAGCTCGATGGGAATTTTCCACTGAAGTTTCATAGACTGAACGAAAACGCGATTAACGATTTTCTTGGAACGTGTTCGTGAATTAAAGGTGCGTGTTTAAGTACTTATACTATACTTACTTATGCAACAAGCATGATTGAAAAATTAAATGGTTATGGATAAGATAAAGTTTAACCAAAGTTATGTGAGCTTACGAATCTTTGAAACATGTTTATTTGTGTTTGTCGGTGGGCGTTAAATTACTTATACTTTGCAGCGACCATGATCGAAAAATTAAAATGAGTATTTATATGAACATCTTTAACAAAGGTTACGTGAGATTACATAGCCCTTCGCATGATACATACAAGCGATTTTGCTTTATATACCAAATTTAAATGATAATGAGGAAAATTGTTTATTTTTTGAACCAACATAGTTTGGCTTAGGCTTTTGTGGGATTGAACTAGGCTCATAATCACCACGCATAGTTTGTAAATATGGGGGATGGGGTGGTAGAGTTAGTTTAGAGCTAGACTTAAATGTACATAATTGATGCCTTTTTTATTAAGCTGGAGACCCAAATTTCTGAGCATTGGTACATTTTTCTGAACATGGTAACGTTAAAGATTATTAGCTTTGCAAATAAGCCAATGTTATACCACTCGAAAAAATGATATCAACGTACCTAGTGTATACTTAAAACCCACTTAAAGTATGTAACATGTTAAGAGAAATCATTTCCTAGAGTCTTGAGTAGATTAATAATGACCAAGTTGTTACTGAAGAAAAATATAAGACATATATCATATGTATACTTGCTGTGCCTAGCGCTGCTGTTAGGTCATGACTAATGGATTATCTTGGACGTTGTGGCTTATGGGAGCCATGATACATTACGGTATTTTTTCATGGGCCATTGCACTCATTTCTCTTCTTACCCCCTCAAAATCTGGACATGGCTTATGGCACGTAGGTACACACTTGCCTATTATATTTGGAGACTTGGCAGAATGGAACGGAAACTTCGACATTATGGGCTAAGGGGAGATATTTCCCGTCAACCTGTGTCAACAAGGGTTCCATGTTGGACAATGGAAAAGGTCATAGCAGTAGTGGACATGAATGACTCAATAGGATGTATGGGCTTCCCCCAAGCTGTTTCTATAATAATATGGATTTGCTTTAGGAAGGCAGCGTAACGTTAGGACGTTGAACTTCTGCCATGATCTTGATTTATCTTTGATGTTCATTTATGTTTAGAGGAAGACCAAGACGTCCTTTTGTCCAGATTATTGAAACTTAAAATCAGTTTTACTTACTTAAAGGCTTCAGTCCACGATCAAAATAAAATATTTGTAAAAACAGAGAAGCTTTAAATACTACTTTAAACTGTATAGTGCAACGCCAAATTCTTCACTTTTGCATTTAAGACGCATCATTTAGCAAAGCTTGCATAAAATGTAGCTATATCTAGAAATATCAATATCTGACATATTAACCTCATGAGATATGTGTGATGAGGTAACATGGCGTTCGCCAGATTTGGCGTGACAACAATTAGTCTCGCATTTTACTTGTCTATGTCATCAACAGTCTTATTTAATAACTTATGTAGGTTCACGCAATTGAATGTCTTATAATCGTTCCAAACCACGCTTTCTTTCCAGTCCCCTATTCCCTGTGCATTAAGGTTACATTGACGTAAACACAGTAATTGATAACCTACGTGCGTACCTATTTACCTGCTGACTTAACAAATACCAGAGCTAATTGGTTTTCTTTGATACACTTTAAGAAATTGGCAACATAGTTTTTCCCTCTACCTGTAGAGATGTTATAGAGGATGTTACTGGCTAACGTTTGTTTACACGAAACCCTACACTTTCATGTTAACTGTTGACACTTTTATAGAAGAAACAGTAGGTTGAAATGATACACTTGTTTATATTGGGTCCGTTATTTCTCGATTGTTCATTAGGTGATTTAAGCCTGGTTGATTTATGCTTTATTTTAGATATAATATACCTACGATGTGCAAATCCCCATCTTAGGGGGAAAGTGAAAATTACCTAAATTTGCACTATTCACACCTTATTTTCCAAACAAAGTCCCCCCTCCAATTGAAAATCATTATCAAGGTTTTGTATAGGCACTTTACAATAGTTATCTTGAAGTTTGAGCAGTAATCAATTGCTTAAACCTCTTCACAAGTTTACCAAACTGACATTATATCTATGTATAATTGTATAATTATTTTTATTATATTATTTTCAATAAGTATTGTCCTCACTCAGCAAACCTATCACAGACGCAACGAATCTTTACACGAAATCAGTAGGCGGAATTAAAATGGCAAGGACATCTGATAAAAAAGTCTCTTTGCTATTTTATTTTTTATGTTAGCCGCAACGAAGCTGGACACGAAATCAATGGCGGAATTAAAATGACAAGGATCTCACTGATAAAAAAATCTCTTTGCTATTTTATTTTTTATGTTAGCCGCAACGAAGCTTAACACGAAATAAGTAGGCGGAACTAAAATGACAAGGATCTCACTGATAAAAAATAGTCTCTTTGCTTTGTGTTTCATATGGTTCAATAAATTAGGTTTTGCTTTTTTGTCTTAGCCATTTGTACATTATACTCTTTGTATTGTAAATCTCTGTTCTGCTCCAATTCACGATGACATGCTTCACAGTCTTCACATATCTGATTTCGTGAGGGGTTTACGGTGACGAACGAAAACAATGATTTTTTATATAAATAAATACAACCAATCACAACCAATCCCTTGACACTTTCATTGCTACGATTATACTTAGGTCTGTTTTCACGAAACATTTTATCTTATCATTGACACAAGATGCAAAGTCATAGATCTAAGTCAATGGTTGTTGTTTTTTCCCAATAGACTTTGATTTCTAAGTCAATTATTATATAATGTCAATCATAATATAATGTATTTGATTCCTAATGCTACGTCAATTGTTTGGGGCATGTTCCAATTTAAACTGATTTTTAAGTCGGTTGTTGTTGGTATTTTCCACATAGAATTTGATTACCTAGTTAACGGTTGTGGGCATTTTCTTATATAATTTGATTTATAATTCAATAGTTGGGGGTATTTTTCCATAGATTTAGATTTTTTACATCAAAATTCCATTTCTCTCTTTTGAAATAACAATTTTATCTTGTATCTTCATTGAAACATGTGCGGTTTCTAGATGGTTTAAGAGATAGATTCGACTTGCAGGACACTTTATCGTGAGGTGGCTTTTGGTAGTAATTTGGGAGGTCAGAAAGACATGGCAAATGATAGAATATTATGACAGCCTGACATGAATTACCTGGTCGTTCCTTGGCAACAAACCAGAATTAAATATCATATCATGCTTTCGCCATTCCCAGATAATAAATAGTGGTTTTATATTTAAACCGATGTATATTATGTAGCATTAGCTGAAGCTGCCTGGTCTTTGTTTGCAGTTCTCTTTTTTTTTAATGTAAAAGCCGATATCAGAAAGATTGTGCGATAAAAATCGACAGAGAAGAGTCTTATAAAAGGATTATTATTTAAGCACCCCCTCCCCCTTACATAAAGACCAAGAAGTAACCTCCCTTGCGTCTAGTGAATTTATCGACGAGTCGCATTTATATAGGGATTATTATAGTTCATATCCCCTGCGGAAAAGACTTAAAACTAACTTCTCTTGCGTGTAGTGAATTTAATCGAAGCGTCAGGCTATTTTACGAAAATCGAAAGTCGCTGATGATCGTAGCTTTTATTCTTGTAAACCAATTTTCTCCACACTTTCCTCATTTAGTACACAATCTGTTAACGTCTGTATGTATATTCAAGATGTGCACTATTCATTTTAGCAATAAGTAGCACATCTGTTGCAGATTTTTGTCATCTGTCATTTCAGCCGCTACTGGTGTATGGCTGGTTTTGAAAGCAGACTTCTTGCTCAAATTGCAGAGTATATAAACATTTTGATACAAACGTCACAACAATTGAGCGCTGATGACATTTTATGACACATTTATGCAATGTGCATAACCAAGCAAAATTAAAAAATAAACTTGATGACCTTACTATGAACAGATCCTCTTTCGGCCGAGGTCATTTGGGGGTCGTGTTTTCTGCACCTCGTACTGCGTAACTTGAGTTTCAAAGTTTAGAGATAAGGCACGTAAAAACCCGAAATTATCAACGCGAAGTCCTTTTTTGTCAAATATTGCACAACAAATTTAGGTACCTAGTTCGTAGTTGATAAATATTTGTTAGCAATTTAGTGTACCAAATTTTGTTATCTTCAACTTTCACCCACTTGTCGAGATCTTTGTCCTATTTCGATTTAATGACTGTTAAGTATAAATTGAACACGCATAGTAAATTGGACTTCAGTTTTAATTATTCCTCGACTTGGATACATCAGATCTAGACTATAAAAGTACGATATTGGCGACTGAAATCTTCACTGTCGCCTTGAAACTTAAGCAAGTAACTCAACTACTTAAGAACATCAAGGCAGTGAGCTTTACTTCAAATACAGAACGTTTGGGAAACATACAAGGCGACAGTCACTTAAGTTTTACTGATATAGAAAGAACACTGCAGCTAGCTAGGATCATCAACTAAAAACTTCAAGATGCCTGTAAGTTGCACCATATTTATTGCTTTATTCTTGTATCAGCTAGCTATATTATAATGTTCATTAAGTGTTTCTTTTTTGAGGTTAGGCAATGGTTTGTTTTTCGAAAGATGTATTCAGGAAGGCATGTACCGGGCTTTACTGGGATTTTTTAATGTGCATTAACCCTCAATTTATATGTTTTAGATTTTGAAACTCCCAATTTGTAATAGCTTGACGCATATTGTAGGTTATATTATATAGGCAACGGTTTTAGTTGTTTTTTAAATTATTAAGCAATGTATAATGAGAAGTGTGTGTTTGAACATTTTAAAGATAACAAATATAGAGGAAGTAAGAGAGTCTAAAACTACCAATGATGAGAAGTTTAGCAGTTGGAATACAATTAGTTGGAGTTAATATATCAAAGTTACAAACTACCCAATACATCTAAGTAAAGGAGAAATGATATAAGTCAAGGTGTTCCTTTAGCAGGTTCACGTTTCCTGAATGTGATTTTTTTTAATCTTTTAAAATGGCAAATGGTAGACAGAGAGTTGACTTGAATCATTTCCAATTTCCCTTCTTTCTTCATTGTGCTGTGGAAAATTTCCACATGAACCCCAGGTTCGCAATCAAGGCCGGGTCCTCACCTTACATTGCTAAAGCTCTTTGCTTTTTAATATTTAGCTTAGCGGGAAGCTCTCTTTGCCGCTTCGCTGCGTGGTTTGCCTCTCAATTATTTTTTATTTATGCACTTTTATTTTTTGTATATGTCTCTGTGAACTCACCACCTCCTATTCGTACAAGAATGTTTCATTATTTAATAGAATGCTTTTAGGAAGTTTGAAAATGCATTATTGTTTACTTACTTGGCAGATTTCTTATCTTTGAAGTGTGAAAACCAATATTTGCTCTCTAGTGATAGTGTTTGTTAAGAAAACAAAAATGCATTTTCAATCTTCCTTATAAACTTTCTATTGAATAATGGAACGTTCTTATAATTATTATTTACACTTTTCTTGTATTCTGTCTAGCCACTACTTTAATGTTT
Source organism: Clione limacina (assembly GCA_032362205.1). NCBI lineage: Eukaryota > Metazoa > Mollusca > Gastropoda > Pteropoda > Clionidae > Clione > Clione limacina. The sequence continues at coordinate 2,252 of JAUUEB010455621.1, read as the reverse complement.
CTTATTGCATCAATTTGTATTACATTCTGTCTGTCTGGTGTGTTTCTATGATTTTCAAATGAGGGGGGGGGAGAGGGGGGACAAATCGAAGCGCAAACAATTTCGCGGGTCTGGACATTTTTGAAAATTAGGTGTAATTGATGTAAATCTATAGCATTTTTTCTTTGTTTCTCCCATGGGGGGATGCACCGCCCCAATAGAAACGCGCCTGCTCTATGTTCTGCCATGACTAATACTCCATTATATATCTTCTTTAAACTTGGCAACTGAACACTTTCTTATCTCTGGAGGATGAAAAACAAATATTTGCCCTGTAGTGATAGTGTTTATTCAGCAAAGGGGAGATAATGATGTTAATGTTTTATTGTACATTAGATTAGTCTAGTGCTCTTAAGATATATAGTCTCATACTGCCATAGCCTACTTTTGGCGAACCTCTTTCTACTTTAATACTTCTAGACTTGGCAAACAGTTATAATCATTTCCTTATCACTTGGATAATCGTATTTTATACACACATGTTAACACAAGTCCTCATTACTTTATTAAACCTCTTCGTGTCTTTACGTTTCTTCCTAAGCTTTTAAACTCAAATAACTTTGTCAAACGTGTATATCTTCTCAAGTGTTTCACAGTTAGGCTATTATGCAACATTAAACTATCATCGGAGAAGAGGTTTGGGCTTTTGTTTGGCCAACACACACATGCCACATACACTTAAGATTTATACTAATTAGCGAGTTTTGAATTTTAATAAAAGGACCTTTTTAGGGAATGGTGCATGTTCCTTGCTGCTTTTGGAGCCCATTGCTCGCGGTTGACAATACTAAGTAGCTATTGTAAATTCGATACAATCAATATATATTCACGGTTTGTGTGTGTGCACGTCTGTTTGCGTGTGTGAGCTTAAGATGGAAAGCGTAGAAATTAAAAAAGATAAAAATGCCTGAATCTGCTGTTAAATGGCAATCTGCCCAGGATAGTATATATCTACTTCCTCTCCCGGAACTATTAACGTCACCGTGGGTAAATCACATCGTAAGAACATTTAAAATGGATCATTCTAAAAGCGCCATTTTTTTTAGGGGGGGTTTTGGAGAAGTATGTGTAAATGGTTTTTATATATATATATAGCATTTTTCTTGGTTTATCCTCAGTTGGCGGGGGAGGGGAGGGGGTGTTGCAGCCTCCGCCTATAGCGGGGAGACAAAACAAAAAAGACGACGCTGCCTTCTAACGTCTTGATGTAGGGATTTCAATCAAATAGCGTTGTCGTTGATGTAACTGTCAACTTCTGTTTATCTATTTTCAGAGTATGGCAAACCGTAGAGACAGCATCACCAGCTCTTCATCTTCTGGAGGCAGCATTGCCAACATGAAGATGGACCCTGACGATGACGCCCAAGCACGTGGAGGCTGGGGCGGGAAAATGGACTTCATCTTGACCTGTATCGGCTATGCCGTGGGATTGGGAAACATTTGGAGATTTCCATATCTCTGTTACAAAAGTGGTGGAGGTAAGTGATTTTTCTACTGTCATATGTTCAAGTATCAGTGTTCTTTCTGTTTGTTTGTTTTCTTTATTCGTTGTTAGCTCACTTTTATTAGTTTACTGAATTTACGTCAGGGAACTGCTTAAAAAGCTCATGTTTTTGTGTTTTAAAATTCTTGGATATATTTACTATAGGGAGTGAACAATATCTGAAGTCCTAAGGTGTGACAAACAAAAGCTGTTTTTACACCACTCTTACTTTTTTAAAGAATAACAACCTTACTGCACTATAACTTGCTTAGATAATATCCAAGGTTGTCACCCCCCACCATTTCAAAATCCTGGCTATGCGCCAGATCCAAGGGTGTAAATTCTGAAATGGGTGGATGCATTTGTGTGTGTTTTTTTTACATTATACAATGTTCCATTGACTGTACAGAACCGGTCAACTATAGCCAACCAGTTTTTTGGATATGAATGTTAACTGTGACTAAATCTATATGGAACAAGATATCGTATGACTGTCTCGTGTCTAGGTCAGGAGTTATGGGGCTATGAACACTTGAAATAGAATATAATTACCTATAAACCTACAAACACTCTAGTACTTTTCCATTGCTAGATGTATCAACGCAATGTTAACCATCTGTTAATTTTTTTTTTTTTAAATTCGGTAATAAGGTTTATGGTGTAATGTTTTTTTTAAAATATGCTTCAAGACTACACATGACATGGCGCGGTGGAGGGGGGGGGGGGGGAA